>CM038793.1:253398887-253440373 GCA_021764765.1 Vicia sativa
ACTGTAATTACTTTAGCTCACGCTACAAATTGCTTCGTGTGTGTATTTGAAAAATGTTTTGAAAAGGCATTCGCTTTGACTTAATGATTCACGCTGGAATGTATCGAAGTGTTTGGAAATGTTTCATTTTAAAATTGTTTTAACTTTGACAAAGTGTGAGGTGTGAAAAGTATTTTGATGAGCAAGCAACTAAAAGTCTTATTACCTACTCGAGCAGTCGTTTTAGTGTTATTTTACTTTCCTTTAGAATAGTCTATCCATACCATTAGTTGGTGGTAACCTATTCGTTGGATGTAAGAGGACATTGAAGGGACATCGGATGGTCATAGAAGGCAACTTGTAGGAGTATCCTAGCACATTCAAAGGGACGATCATCACTTTTAAGTGAGCAATGATTGAGGGATGAGATCGTATTATTCGTAGCCACGTCGAGGGACTATGATCTTTGTATTGAAGGGACTATGATGATATGTTTGTGAACAGCGGTGCTAGGATACCTCTACGTTCGAGGACTTGACCATTTATTTGAAAGAGAAGAGAATAGCCTAGGGGGTGCATATGTGAAGAGAGTGTGTTAAATTCATATATGTTATCTTGAAATTAGAAGTGATCTACGTTCATTTTTATCTTGCCATACACGCCTAGTTGCTAGCAGTTTATATGAGTGCGGAAAGTAAGTGCGGAAAGTAAATCTCGCTATTACATGGCTTTGGGGCAGTTACATAAGATAGGAGTGCGGAAAGTAAATCCTAAATAAGCTATTACATCCCATGAGCAGTTAAATAATATTGAAAAAGAATGCGAGAAAATTAATCCTAACTATTACAACCTGGAAGCAGATACATAATAATCGGAAAAGAAAAGAAATTCGCATAAGAGAAAATATGTTAGTAAAAAAAGATTTTTGGAGTTAGAAAAAAGTTTTTAGGTTAGTAATCCTAATTAGATGATAAAGCAATTTTTGGGAATTTTCTGGATTGGTTTTAGTAAAGAAAAGCAATTAAAAGTCAATTTTATGGTTAATTAATAATTAATTAAAATATGCATGCAAAAATATTAATTTTTATGTCAAAAATTAAATAAACATTTTTCTATCCTAAATGCATAAAGAAAATTTTTTTGGTGATTTTTTAATGCATTAGAAAATTGTTTGAAAAGAAATTAAATTAGAAAAGAAAATATGAGAAAAATATGAAAAATATGGTTAGTTTTGCAAAAGTTTAAAAATAATTCTTGGAGCGTGGATCGAACCCAAGCCTTCTGGGTGAACATGCGCGCTGCTTACCACTGGACCAACCTGCATTTGGTGTTAGTGATATGGAATAAAAATATTTTAAGGGAATTAGTTTTATGAAAACCAAAAACCGCGCCAAAGCTTCAGCGTCTTCCCCATTTGAATTTTTTTCACAGGGCTTTTACCTACGGTTTTGTCAGTAACAACAACTATAGCGGCTTGACGTTAGTCACTAAAACCCACATATTTCCAAAATCACATACAAGCAATATAAATTTATGATGATTACATGGATCGATTCGGTTTGGCCTCCTGAGTGTGATGGTACCACTGGTTTTGGCTAATTTTGCCTAAAACGTAAAGCCCTAATTCGGACCTTTAAAACCTAACAATGGTGGACTCCGATTCCTGTACTCAAAACACAATTAACCAATGCAGAAAGCTTTGAAACTTCATTCTAAACACAAACAAAAAATCAAAACATGTTAAATATGCATGAAAATCAAAAATCGAATTTGAAATTTTAAAAGCAAAAGTGATCTGGAGGTTGTGATTCTGGAGGTATTGCTGGCTTGTGAGTATCTGGAATGGATCAGAGGACCTCCAGGAATCGATTGCAAGGCTTGGAATTGATTGAATTGATCTAAAACTAGGGCTGTCAATTGCTTGAATGCCACAGTTTTTTTGAAGTTGGGTAGGGTTCTTGGAGGCCATAATTTTGTTCTTGGTGCTTGTGGATGCATCATGTACTTATAGTAGAGTGAATTAGGTCAAGAATCATGAAGAAATTATATGCCAATCAGTGGGGAAATATTTGATTTGGTATAAAACCAAATATTGCCTTTTTTGATCAAATATCATTCAATTCCTTTGCCAATCAATGAAATTTCGAAATTGACAGCTTGTATGGCTTGCTTGGACCTCAAGAATGAGAGAAAAAATCCATCTTGCAATTAATTTTGATTTTCTATCTTTTATTTTAATTAAATTGGCTTTTAAATGATTAAAAATCCAAAATAAATAGAAAATAAAAGATAAATTCGTGTCCTTGGGCTTGGAGGTTCCAATTCATTTAAGGAACATGTTTGAACTAAGAAAAGTTAGGCCCATTTGCAAAAATTTTGATTTTGTCAAGTATTTCTCTTTGTGCACCTCCTCAAAAATGCTCAACTTGTGCAAGGTGTATCTTGCTCAATTTTTAACATTTTGGGTGTTCTTGGACTTTGAAAGATCAAGATGTCCTCTAAACAACCTCTTTGGTTTCATATCAATTGAAGTTTCCATGCTCATGAAAACTTCCTTACAAAAAGTTGACTTTTGTTGACTTTGAAAAGGACACAATGTTTTGATCCATAACTTCCAAATGAAGCATTTTCTTAAGCTTGTGAGACATGAAGTTGTAGAGAATTTAATTCTCTTCAAATGAGATGTGGTGGAAAAATTTCTGATAAAGTATGTGGAAGTTATGCCTGGTCAAAGTTCTGTTGACTTTTGTCTAAGAAAGCCCAATTTAGAAACTTTGACTTTTGATCAATTCTTGACTTTTCTTGATGAATCATGATCAATCCTTGATCAAATGGTGAATATCACTTCAAAATATGGATGTTGACCAAAAATTATGAAGTTTGACTATATGTTGACCACAATTGACTTTTTGTCCAATACAACTGATTTTCAACCATCTGGGCAATTGCCTGAGGAAACTTGACTTGTAAGGCTTGAAACTTGACATGGAGGTTCTTTGAAGCATATGATGAGGAATGATGACAACTTTAAGTGTTAGAGGCCCATCTTGATTTGAGAATGGCCAAAACCCTAGTTTGGGTTGATTGCTCAGGAGAGGGTTTGTCTGGTCAACCCTTGTGAAATCCTTGAGTATGGATATGTGAAATATCTTGAGAAGTAAGAGGGAAAATTGTGGGGTATGACAAATATACACAATGATTACTCCATAATTCACTTGTAAGCATAACACATAAGGATTGAAAATAAATCAACCCTACAATAAACTTGCCTCTCCTCAAGCAACAAATAAGACCCAACCAATATCGACCAATATGGAAACACATAAGCACTGGTTACCTTATCATGACTTCACTCTCCATGAAGGTTTTGACAATCTTTTCTGCGCTAATTATAGGTTGAACAATACAATTCAAAATCCTCACTCCCGCATGAAGTCTTTGAATTTAACTTTCTTGTTCTAGCATCATTATCTTCTCTCTTTTAAGAAGTACAAAGTTTTGGTTATGTTGGTCTATCTTTCCACAAATAGGTCCATCCTCCACTTCAAGGGACCATACAATATAAAAACTCCTTGTTCAAACAATCTTCTACCTTGTATACAACCAGAAAGTATCCCCATGGACCTCATCCAGAAATAGACAGGATACCTGCTCTGATACCAATTGAAATTTTGGTTACAGGCAGACTCAGGATGTCATGACAACTGATCTGACATTATAAAATAGACAAGGTAGAGTATAAAAATCAACAGTGCAAATAACAAAAGAACACAAAGAGTTGTTAACCTAGTTCGATTCTAACCAACCTACATCTGGGGGCATACCAGGCCAGAAATGAAGTTCACCAGCAGCAGTATTAATTCAGAGGGAAACCTCCATGTTTACATTCCTCACTTAATCAGACTACTCAATGACCGTTCTACCTAAGATACCACACTTAAATATGAGAACCTCCGCTCACTTCCAATCACCTCAGTGATATCTATCAGTCACTATCATACCATTAACTGCATCAACTGCTTGGCTCCTAGCATAATCAGCTTGGAGATACCTCACACCAAACACAACTAAAACAGTTTGAAGATACCACACTTCAAACACAATATAAAACAGTCACACATGTGACACAAACAAAAGTCAGAATTGTTTCACAGCTTCTTCCAAGGATACAACTACACCCATTGCTTCACAGTTTCTGCATGAGTAAAATAGTCCTCTTGCCTACAGGCTTCGAGGTACAAATCAATGACCATCCCACAATCCAGGTGGTTCACTTACATGGCTAACCATAAAGATTACATCTTTCTAAAACCGGCTAGCTTACTAAAACTAGGTTATAACTGCTTATTTATAACCTATTACCCAACAAGATTTGGGCCTTCAAAATAACAGCATAAGCTGTAACAAACATCTGCAGTTATAAACTTTTTGCAGAGATAAACAAGCAGATAACTTATGCTACAATAAATGTCTTTGATGATCTTTCTCCTTAGCTCTTGGACCTCCACATCTGCCTTTAAAGTCACGCTACATAAGATGCATAATATTCCCAGAATATTCTGCTCTAATTAAAACAGAATTGCAACAAACTTAATAGTTTCTGTAGCATGATGTCCTGATGTCTGATGTCTTGACATCTCATATGGCATGCTGTTCCAGATATTGAAACTTTTCAACACAGCATGTTATAGGAATTACATTATTTCTACTTATATTTGTTTTACAAAATTTAGCTAACCCTTAAAATTGTGGAACTTACAAGTGATGTTTGGTATTGGCGGCGGGACAAAATTAATAGCCTCAATATCGAGCAACTCTTGCACTTTATACTTCAGAGCAATTCAGTTCTCAGTAGTATGCCCCTTCCCATAAGAATGATAAGCATAACGAGCATTTGTATCAAAATTGTACGACATCTTTGTAGGGGCTACCTTCCATGGAAGCGGCTCAATCATTTTCAAACTTATCAAATAGTTGAAAATCTCAGTATAAGACATTTGCAACGAATCAAATTTCTTAGGAGGTCTCTTTGGCCTTTGCTAATTACCTTGGCGAGGTGCATAAGCTTGCCTACGAGGCGCGTGATGGTAGAATAGTTGGTCACGACTTTGTGTGTCTTAAAGACTCTAGACCAAGTATACGGTCTATCACGTGTAGCTTTAACGGTTATCGAATCCTAAGGACTAAATGTCGACCTATCGCTATCTTAGGTTACTACGTAAATCTAAGGCTAACTATGTAATTGATTTGGGGGTTATGGAACCTAACTGATTATAATCTAGCTTAGATTCAAGGGGGATTATCTGTGTGTAATAGATGGACTTCGGGGATTTAGCAACTCCTTGTCACAATCGGATTATTAAAACAACTTTCAGTAGAAAATATTTGTTTGAAAACCCTCTTCTCACACTCTCGTGTTTATTGATTCAGATCCTATAATTAAACCTAAGTGAGTGCTCTCGCTGTATCATTTGAAGTTTAAAAATAGTTTTTGGAAACAAATAAGATCTAACTAACTTAAAAGTGCTCTCATTGTATTTTAAGTTAATGCACAATTACCACTATCCAGTTATTATCTCAAACTCTCGTTTTATTGATCCTAACTTCTATCTGTATTTTACTCTCGTAATAAAACAATTGGTTATTAAAAATGGTAATTGAAACCAGAAAATTGTTGTTTTAAAAAGAGTTGCTCAATTGATATTTCTAAACCCTGTCGGCAATATGACCTTACATACCGATAAACTAATTTAGCCTAGCATATTATAATATTCAATAATAGAGCAACGGTAATAAATAACATCAGACAAAATAAATAACCCAAGCATTTCAGAGAATTTTGGCATGAATAAATAAAAAAAATCAAATTAAACCTGAAAATAAAATTGCAGAATATTTGGCTAACTTCAGGTGTCTCCCACAGGTCGGTGAGATTTTCCTTTATTGCTCTGAAAAATAAATGCAAGAAAGAAAATAAAGCACGATTCTAAAGTTCATGATAATCCTGATTTGGAAATTGCTACGAAAATAGAATCGAACTAAGAAAGGTAATTGGCCAGTCAAAAAGGAAAATAAAAGTTAAATAAAATTCACTAGAAAAATGAAGTATGGAAACCCTATTTATAGACTTGGAGCTCGCTTGGAAAATAGGAAGTTGTGATTTTTCCTCCTTCGGATTCGCCTCCGTAGCGATCGCTACGGACCGTTGAAAGGTGTGACGGTCGTCACAAGTTGCTGGAGAAGAAGCATCGCTTCCCGCTTCATCAATCGTTAGAACGCGTGTGGCAAGGACGTAACGCTTTGTGATAACTGGTTTTTTCAAAATAGGTTATTTTAAAACAATGAAGTCACCACCTAATTTATTTGGTCCAAAGGAACGGGAAAATATAGATAAAATTCACGAAGAAGGATAAGACGGACTACATGACCAAAATATGTGGATTCGGGTGTCGGTTATACAAGGGGAAGGTATTAGCACCCCTCACATCCATCATACTCGATGGGAACCATTTAGTTTGTGTGTGTTTACATGTGCTTATTAAATTTTCTAACTTCTAAGTTTAAGAAAGGAGAAAGAACAAGGGTGTTTATTTTTGGATTATTTTGAACTCGTCAAAGACATCGCATCTTGTGCCTACGTACTCCCTGGTGTAATGGGAAATTCAAAGTTCCTTAGTTCCTCTTAAAAATGTCTTGGTTGGTTGTGTTGATTTTATAAGAAATTTTTTTGATGATCACATATGAACGAAAAAGAGTTGAGTGAGTTGAATTGATTTTAAGGAGTGAAACGTACCGAAACATTAGGCTATCATCTAATGATTCAAATACTAGAAATTGGTGAAGTGAAACGAGGTTCATGTTATTAAGCGTTTCGAGTGAAATAAAATATTTAACTTATTGGGCTATCATCCAATAACCTAAATATTCTAAATTCGATTAAATCATGAGGCTATCATCCAACAACTTAAACGAATCCCACTATGTTATTTTTGACGCGGATAGAAGTTTTTAGCTTATTGGGCTATCATCCAACAATCTAAAGACTTCAAGTTTGTTTAAACTGTTGGGCGATCATCTAACGATTTAAACAAACATCATCCAATTTTTTTTATGAAATTCATTTTTTGAAAACAAATTCAATTAAATTAATTTGATTTTTTAAAGTGTTTTACGAGGTTTTGGTATATGGACCAAGAGAGGTTGAATCGGGTCATGATTAATCAAGTATATGGACTTAATTATCCTCGTGAAGATAGGTTCTCCTATCCCCAACTATGAAAACCTTGTACATGAATAATTGGTATATGCACCAATATTTATTCGGGTTATGGTTAATCGATGCAAACTAGGGCTTCGGTTAACCTTGTGAGAATGACCATGCCCATTCTCAACTATGAGGCAACGAGGAATTTGGTATAAGAACCAAAAATAAGAAAAATGAAATTAATTGTATCAAGTGTCTGGGGTGTACATTTGTGGATAATTCATATAAGCATACACCACGCGATTAAAATAATTAAGCACACAATACACATCCAAATCCTTAAATAATTATGAGAGTAGATCTTTTTTATTTGATAAAAATTAATTAATAATTTAATCAATAATTATCAAATAAAATAATCTTAAAAATAATAATTATTTAATACATAAACACAATTTATTTTATAATTTAATAGAAATTAAATAAATAAAGTAGTTAAAAGGGTAGGGTGTAGAAATAACCTATATTGCAGAATCGGAGTGTGCAGAAAAGAAAACTAGTTGAGCCCAAATAAAGGGTGAATATCCAGTCCAATAAGTTGTTGTATCATCCAGCGTGGTAAGCAAACAAGGGTCTACATAAGTTGACGAATCTGGTGCATCAGATATTGCAGATGATGATGACACTTTGATCTGAAGGCTGAGATTCGAGGGTGCACTATAAACCCATAATAATGCATGTAGGGAAACCAAAAACTCCTTATCTTCTCTGGTGAGTGATAAGTGACACTAGAGACACACTTGTCACCCACCGATGACCCATAAATCTCCCATTATCAATAACATTATCAATAATTAACATAATAATCATAGTAAATAAAAAAAATTAACCTAAATCAAACCCATAACCCACTTAACCCTAAAATAATATTAAAACAAAACAAGAATAACCCAAATTGTATGATGTTACTCTCTATCGTTCATGACTCTGTCTCTTTTCTCTCATTTTCCTCTTATTATCGCCGCCGTGCTATTTCATGTTTCAGGAACTTCATCTTTCTTGCCGCCTCTACTAGTATGACGTCTTCGATTCTGAGATCTCGTCGGGAAAAAAAATCTACTTCTCTCTCTCTCTCTCTCTCTCTCTCTCTCTCGGCCAGTGGGGTTGTCTTGATCGGGAACTCCATTCTCTTGATCTCTCTCATTCGTCATTTTAGATGGCCAAAGGTAACAAGCATGCCGGAAATCTCCCTACGGTGGCGTGAGTTTAAATCTTGAATTTTTTACCATTAGATTCCCTCTCTCTAATCACTTATTAGTTGTTGATTTTGAGATAACCAAGGGTTTGACCAAGATCTTGGCGGGTGTTGGGAACCCTAATTGCATAGATCATGATTTCGTGACAATGATGATGGATTTGGTTTCTAAGTATTCTCGGTGAGATTGTTCCGATTGTTATCTTTCCTCTTCATCTTTATCTCGAAGGGTTAGGTATTTTGGAAAATGATGAGTAAAGTTAGGGTTAGGTTTTTGGCTTGATGCTCTTTGTAGTTTGCGATTTTTGTTTTCAAATTTGGATCTATATCCAAGCAATGAGGCTTTCGGTATGGTTTTTTTTTGTATGTCCGTTAGGGTTTTCGTGAACAGATGTGGTGCCTCAAAATTGTGCATTGAATCTCTTTATAGTGGTCTTGTTAGGTTTTTCTGATTCGATTTTTGATATGTTAACTTTGTTGTTGGTCGGACATGTAATTCGACTTGAGTTTTGATTTATGTACTAGTTTGACCATGATGCTATCTTGAGTTTTAAGCGTGGTAAATTGCTTTTCTCCTCCTTTTGTGAACAAAAAACATTGTGTTTTATGTGATTTGCAATATTGGAATGTTTCGAGGCTAGTTGGTTTGAATTGATCCTTTTACTTACATTGTGAACCAAATATCACATTTGATGATTTGCAATGGGAGTAGTGTATTCTTATGATTAATCTTACAATTACGATTATGAGGCTTTTGAGTTGCTTGCATATGATTGAAAAACCACAATTTCGATTCCAAACATGAACCCTAATGATGAGCTTGAAAGAAATGGTCTTTTGAAAATCTTTGTTTTTGTCTCCTTGCTTTGGAATGTTTTAATTGTTTGTTAACGTCTTCCATTTTCCTTGTTTCATGAATGAGAGGGAGATGAAGATGGCAAGGAAAAAATTGAATAAGAGATTGCGGATGAGCTTGAAGATCAAACGGTGAAGTTTGGTACAAAGAGCATGTGATTTTTGAAGAAAGCGTGAAAGTTTTAAATCTTAGGACTTAGAACTTTTTTTGTAGAAATTGTAAATTAAGAACATCCTTGTAACAAACTTGTAACTTCCATGATATAGAACTTGAATGAATGATATTTTGAAAAGTTTGAAACTTATGAATGATGAATGAAATGGGATTTGATACTTAGGATCATTCTTGGATTATCTTGAACAAAAATTGATATATCATGAATCATAAACTTTGAATCTTAGTCTCAAACTTGAATGAATGCCACCAATAAGTCCTTTTAGGTCAAATTGCAACTTGTATTTCAAGATACCAATCATGGATGAATTTTCCACCTTTAACATGAATCCAAATTTTTGAGCAAAATAAATGTTTGAAGACTTTAATGTCATGATTATTTTGAATCTTGAATTCAACTTGAAAATCTTGTAAACTCATAACTTGAAATTCACATGAGTCTTGAAAATCTTGTATACTCATAACTTGAATTCAAGTACCTCCCAAATTTCCATTTCCTTTTCTTCCAATTCATTTCAAAATTCAAATCTTTCTTTCAAATCTTGTCATTCTTGAATTCCTTATAAAACTTAGAAATTGGATGATACAATTTAAAGTTCATAAAATACTCTCCTTTGTATTATCTTGATTCACTATACTTGAACTCATCGCTTATCTTTCAAAAAACTCTCAATCATGTTTACACATGAATTTTGACTCGGAATTAAATGATCTCAATGTAAGAATCAATGTAAGAACAATTGATTATTAATCACTGAACTCAAAACAAGGTGAATGAAGAACCTTAATTCCACAATCCAATGCTCAGAGGAACATTGAGTGATACATACTTATTTGATGTAGGAGTCCTCAAACCATTGAAACCCTAATTTCAAGATCCTATGCCAAATGCCAAGTGAATGATATTTTAAGGGTAAGCAGATGAAACCAAAAATAAATTAGGATGTGAGGCAAAATTTTGGGGTGTGACAGTTTCCCCTATTTAAATATCTTTAACAAGACGATTTGAAGAAACATCTTTGAATCGTTGAGTAAAAGATGATTTAAATACAAACCCAAATTTGCCAACAACAATAAATGGGTATGATATACATGCAATTATGATGATAAGAGAGTGCAATGAACAAAGAAGCAACAATGATTTATTGATTATGCAACATGAATGAATGAGGGGGAGCAAGCTCAATCAAGGTGGTAAGAAAAAAATATATAATGGGCTAAGTCTCCCAAAAGTTTTGGCGTTCTACCGACGGGTCTCAACTTCTTCTTTAACCAATATGTTTCATCTGGAATTGGCATCTAGAAAGGGTAACAAAGCGATCATTCAACAACGAGCTAAGATTTCACCTATTGAAGTATTTTGCAAATCAACGATGAACTATCTCCCATAATGAAGAGATTTCCATCCATTGGCATAATGAATCAATGATGAACTGTATCTTATCATGAAGAAACTGCCATAAATTGGCATAATTAATCAACGAAGAATTTTCTCTTATCATGAAGGAACTTCCATCCATCAACATAATGAATAAATGACAAACTGTCTCTTATCATGAAGAAACTCCCATCCATCGGAAAAACAAATTAACGAAGAACTGTCTCTTATGAAGAAATTTCCATCCATCGGCATAATGAATCAATGATGAACTGTCTCTTATCATGAAAAAGCGCCATCCATCAGTAAAACAAATTAACAATGAACTGACTCTTATCATGAAGAAATTGCCATCCATCGGCATATCAAATTAACTAAGAACTATTTCTTATCATGAAGAAACAACCATCAATCATCAAAATAAATCGAATGTAGGCGCACATAACCATATGTCGACCTCAATGATAACCATCTTTTCTTGTCAATAACCAATAGCAGCACAACATATAACTATATGTTGAAACTTACATCAACTTCATCAATCACCATCAACGATCGAATGCGGCAATGCACATAACCATATGCAAAACTTCGATAATCATCATTTTTCGCTATTAACCATTAGCAGCACAACATATAACCGTATGTTGAAACTTCAATCATTCTATTCCAATCACCATTAGCGATCCGAATGCAACAATGCACATAACCATATGCAAAACTTCAATGATAATCATCATTTTTCGCTATTAACCAATAACAGCACAACATATAACCATATGTTGAAACTTCAATCAATCTATGCCAATCACCATTAGCAGTCGAATGAAGCAATGCATATAACCATATGAAAACTTCAATGATAATCATCATATTTCTCTATTAACCAAATAGCGACACACATATAACCATATGTCGAACCATACATCAACTTCTGTCAATCACCATCAACAGTCGAATGCAGCAATGTACGTAACCATATGCAAAACTTCAATGATAATCATCATTTTTCTCTATTAACCAATAGCAGCACAATATATAACCATATGTTGAGACTTCAATCATTCTATGCCAATCACCATTAGCGATCGAATGCTGATACATAACCATATGCAAAACTTCAATGATAATCATCGTTTTTAGCTATTAACAATAGCGACACAACATATAACCATATGTTGAAACTTCAATTATTCTATGCCAATCACCATTAGCGATCAAATGCAACAATTCACAAAACCGTATGCAAAACTTCGATAATCAACATTTTCGCTATTAACCAATAGCGACCTGACATATAACCATATGTTGAAACTTACATCAACTTCATCAATCACCATCAATAGTCGAATGCGACAATGCACATAACCATATGCAAAACTTCAATGATAATCATCATTTTTCGCTATTAACCAATAGCCGACAACATATAACTATATGTTGAAACTTCAATCATTCTATGCCAATCACCATTAGCATTCGAATGCGACAATGCACATATATACAAAACTTCAATGATAATCATCATTTTTCTCTATTAACCAATAGCATCACAACATATAACCATATGTTATAACTTTCACCAACCATAATCACCATCAACGGTCGAATGCGACAATGCACATAACCATATGCAAAACTTCAATAATAATCATCATTTTTCGCTATTAACCAATAACGGCACAACATATAACCTTATGTTGAAACTTCAATCATTCTATGCCAATCACCATTAGCAGTCGAATGCAGCAATGCACATAACCATATACAAAACTTCAATGATAATCATCATTTTTCTCTATTAATCAATAGCAGGACAACATATAACCATATGTTGAAACTTCAATATTCTATGTCAATCACCATCAACGTTAAGATGAAGCAATGCACATAACCATATGAAAAACTTCAATGATAATCATCATTTTTCGCTATTAACCAATAGCGGCAGAATATATAACCATATGTTGAAACTTCAATCATTCTATGCCAATCACCATTAGCAATCGAATGCAACAATGCACATAACCATATGCAAAACTTCAATGATAATCATCATTTTTCTCTATTAACCAATAGCAACACAACATATAACCATATGTTGAAACTTCAATCATTCTATGTCAATCACCATTAGCAGTCGAATGCAGCAATGTACATAACCATATGCAAAACTTCAATGATAATCCCCATTTTTCGGTATTAACCAATAGCGAACAACATATAACCATATATTGAAACTTCATTCTTCGCTAATCACCATTAGCAATAGAATGCCACATAACATATAACCATATGTTCCAAACTTCGATGTTGACAAGTCTTTATTGATAATATATATCGGTAGAAGGCCACGATAGTGTAAACAACTTCTGGGGGAATAGAATTAGCAAGGTCCAAACTCGTGATTAAAAATGGACAATTTCAAATGAATAAATCGTCTTCCAATCATGCTTGATAAGCCGTAACAAAGATGCAATTCAATGAAGATAACCACCTTCACCATATGTTTTAAAACTCCATGTTGGGAGAGATATCTTTATGTTTGAATAAGGCGAGGAACTCACTAGGAAATAAACACACGGAGGCTCGTGGGAGATTAACGGGAACACCTCAAAGAATCGGGCCTATAGAGGATTATTGCCACTTTAAAACTTACCGAGTTGTCTAAAAAGAATCGACCAGGACTTTTTGTGCGAATAACATTGGGGATACCACAATGGTAATCCTTCTTGGAAAACTCACTTGGGGAGCGGTGAAGCTTTATTGGGGAAAACTTCTCAAGAAAAATTTATGGGGAAGATCTGGAAATCAGAGTGAAAAATTCGTGACACAAGAGTTAACTGAATGTCGATCTTCTCCGGGTAGAAATTCAACTTGAGAGTTGAATATCTTTGCGATTTATTTCGAACAGGACTTGACTTATGGGAAGAATTGAGTCTTCCATTTGAGAAATAATTTTCAAAGCACGGTTTTGATTAGAATAACAACATTGAGTTCATCTAGAGAGTCCCGAGTCCTAGGCGGGTTTACGCATGAATATGATATGTGTGAATGCAAGAAAATGAATGCATGAATGTCTGGTTAATACATTGGTTATCAAACCGAAATTCCGATGCTATAAGTCGATATACAAGAAAATGATATCACAAAGATGATCGATCAAGCTACGATTGTTGATTTTGCCGAAAGGGATGCATGTTGATTCTTGTAGAGAAATCATCAACTCTTGACTTGCTTGGGTAGATAATGACATGATGGAAATGCCCCAAGCTTGAGAATATGAATGAATTTGGCTATTCACCCAAGCATCTGCAAACTGAATATATCTAAACTCAGAATCTTATCTTGCCCCAGTCTATTAGGCCTTTAAGAAAATTTTCTGAAAAGGAATGCCCTAGTATCTTGTACTTATTAGTAACACCTTACTGATCGACAAACTTTAAGAGTAGCATACCTCTGTATGAGCTTTAGAGATGTTTCAAACATCTCGAAGCAGCCACCTCATATTTATTGAGTATCAGAGTGATGGAGTTCACTTCTATGTGAATGGCTTGCCCCTGTGTGAATCTTTGAGAGACTTCCAAGTCTCGAAGTAATTTCTTCAGATTGACTGCTTTTGAGTAATGAACTCTACAAATATGGGGAAAATCTTCCCCACCACAAGCCTTAGAGAGACTTCTACGTCTCGAATTAATTTCTTCAGATCAATTGAATCTTGCGACAAAACACGCCTCAGCCTGACTACCTCTTGAAAATAAATTATTTGTTGATTGCTCTTTTGTTTGGAGCTTCTTTGATGCTAAAATGAGGATTTGCAAATAAAATTGATTTCTTCAAATGGTAATATTAATGTAATGTTACATGCAAGGTTTTAAACCAAATCCATTATTGAGATGATAAGGAAAAGAAACAATGATTGTATCTCTCGTTTATTTAGATTATGAAATATCATGCATAAATTCATTACCAACACAAATAATTAGCAAATATCTTAGGAGTCGTTAACAACCTTGCGTATGCTTTTGAAAGAAACCTTGCTTCAATTAGGTCTTTTGGGGTTGTAGCATGGCACAGTTCACGATTTAAAAACAAGGAGAAAGACTCAAAATTTATTTGGTGCCCACCCTCTCTTCGTGATGTTCTCCATCCTAGAGAAATGGTAGAAGAAGAAAAGATTGAAGCTCCTATTTCGAGACGTTGTTTGTACTTTCTATTTCCACTCGGAAGAAAAGCGATTACATCTTCACACCTTGAAGAGTTGATTTTAAGAGATTTAATACTTAGTCACTAAAATAATTTTATCTTAAAATTAATTCTGCTAAAAATAAAATTTGTAACAATACAAACATGAGTTATATTTTTAAATATAAATTGATTCTGTTGAATTCAATTTTATTAAAATTAATTATGTCAAAATAAATTTTATCTACTGCTTCATGCAAGCCAACAAAATAAGTCTCACCAAACTTTTTCAACCTAAACTAATATTTTTATGATGCACAAATCAGAATTGAATTGACTCTAGGAGGTGTACCCCAAACATTTTCTTTATTTCAATTCTAACTAACTATGTCATAACAAGTGTCCTTGATGTTTGGCATTTTTAACTTTGGTAGAACACATTTGGACAAAAACTTACCTTTCTTGAATTACTACCTACGCATCCTCATGTTTCATGAAACATGTTTCATGTGCTTAGTATTGAAAGCCACAAGTCTTTCTCGAGAACCATTAACACCTCTTGTGTATTTTCTTGGCTTGCATGAATGTCGGTCCACTTGAGAAGTTCGAGGGCTTTGAATTGTGGTACAAGTGGTGTACAACAATAGCATAATTTAATCCGTACAAGTTGCATCTGTTATGGAATGTGACTCCAAAAAAGTTACTAGCCTACCCTGCTAGCTAGAAAGTTCCATTCCTACAGGTCTTTGAATAGAAGAAAAGTTAGCAGAACTTTTATATATAAAACAAATAGAATTCCTTAGAATCCTATTGTTATTAAATTTAGTGGCACATTTATGAAGAAATTCATATTTTTCATCTCTTAATTGCATTCATTAATTTAATTATCTTTTAAAAATATTGTGGTGTATATATAACTCAGATAGCCTTTTATGCAATTTACATGTCAAAATTTTCATAGATAAACTGTTTGTCCTATGATTTCATTGAGGAATTTCTTTTCATATACAATTCATCTGTTGTAAAAACCTAAGTATTCTTATAATAGCAGTGTATTTGAAGTCATCTTAATAGGTTTAAGTAAATGTATTTGTAAAAAATTATTTTATATATATAGTGATTATTTCACAAGTGCACTTACGAAACCTCTGTAGTGACTTCGCAAATGCACTCTTGAAACTTGCTTTGTTCGTGTCATTTTGTTTAACTATTATTTAGTTCAACTATAAAAGAAAATTCATTAACCGAATAGTCACTCTTTTTCTTGATTTGTTGTAAAAATAATTAAAAGCGAAAATAAATTAAATGTCATTAATTGAATCAATTATTTCAATAATATTTCTTTCTACTAAAAATATAAGTTACATGAAATAATTAAATAAATCATAGTCAATTATTAACCCATGAATCAACCTAATCTATGTTGATAAAAATAAAATTTTACAATAATATATTTTTATTGATCTTACAAAAAAACTAAAATAAAAAATATGAATCAATTACTTTAACAATATTTCCGTCTAAATCAATTATATTAATTACAAATTTTAAATATAAATATTTTCCTTACTTGCAGGAGATCGATTCACTAAGTTAATAATTGACTATGATTTATTAAATTATTTCATGTTATTTATATTTTAAATCGAAGAAAATATTATTAAAATAATTGATTCAATTAATAACATTTAATTATTTTTTCATTTTAATTATTTTCTCGTCGGATCGATAAAAAGAGTGACTTTGATTAATGATTTTTTTGTAGTTGGATCAAATAATAATTAAACAAAAATGACACAATTAGAGGAAATTTCATAAAATGCACTTACGAAAATCATCTCGTAGGTTTCGCAAGTGCACTTGCAAAACAACCTCTAAATATGTTTAAAAATAGTTTCTTAGCAAATGCACTTGTGAAACACATTGAAAGGTGACTTAAGTGCATACGAAAATATTTTCGGGTTTCGATGGTGAAAACCACCACCATGTATGTAAAGAGAAATTCCTTTCATTAATAGATCAAAATATCTTTCTTAACCTCTATCATTTTTAAATTAGACAACTGTTATTTATACAATCACATTCCAAACTTCACGATAGAGATATAAAAGAAAGAGAAAATGGTAAAAGTTTGAATCAATTTATAAGTAGAGATGTTAATTTGAATTATGGTAAAAATTAATTCTCATTACATATTATATAAGGTAAATTGAATCGATTTCAAAGATGCATATCTGATTTTTTTATAAAACATGAAACATAAATACAATAGTTGTTAAGAAATATGTCATCCATAAAAAAGATTAAATATATTTTTAGTCCATCTAAATATCTCAAACTTCGTTTTAGTTTCTAAAGAAAATTTTAAAGAATGGTTTTCTTAAAAATTAAAAATTTAAATTTTTGTCTCTTCTACAATCTAGTGATAGTTTTTTATTTAGCGACAGAATTAGAGATCATTTTAGCTACGATTTTGTTATGGGTGACCAAAAATTAAATTTTAAATTTATAAGAGGACCATTCTTTGAAGAAATTTTTTAGAGATACTAAACGAAGCTTGAGATATTTAGAGGGACCAAAAACATATTTAACCCTAGAAAGAAATATGGAAAAGTACAAAATATGCATGCAAGTAACTAGTGTTTGCATATATACATTTGATGATAGTAATGCTAAACAAGCATTTCTATTCTAACAAGTGGTATTTAGAGCGATTCGATTCTTATGCATACTCAATTTCAATCAAGAAATGTATTTCTTGATCCTTGGAGAAAGGTAGCGAAATTGAGCATATTTTTATATGATCATATCGTGTCTAAATATTTCATGCTTTTCCATGGCATTCCTCAAAGTTCTTAACCATGCAATTCCAAAATTCGATGGTTTTATGATCCTTGGGCCATGATCATGGATAATCTCCTTGATCCAAAGAATATTGGGAGATAATTGAGCATGGAATGCGGTTGCATAACCATACGCAATGAAGGAGTAGAAAACTATGAGGAAAGCAGACTCAAGGATCTCAGCCAGAATTATTTGTTTCAAGAAATTGATCGAACAATTCTTGAAACAATTATAACATGTGACACAACAAAAGATATTTGGAATTCCATGCGTAGAAAATATCAAGGTTACGCGAAGGTGAGGAGGGCTAAGTTGAGGCTCTACGTCGTGAATTTGAGGTCATGCATGAAGGACATTGAAGCAGATTAATGAATACTTCAGAAAACCTATTTGTTGCTTATAATATACACTTTCGAGGTGAAAAATTGGTGCATACCACAATTGTTAAGAAAGTTTTGAGATTTGTGACCCAAATTCAAATATATGGTGTGCTCTATAGAGGAAGCGAATGATGTTACAACCATGTCCATTGATGAGCTTCAAAATAGGCTCCTTGATCACGAACAAAGAATGACAATTAATCAATGAAAATAAGAAGAATAAGCCCAATCATTATTGCAAACTATGGTCAAGGCAGTGGAAATAATATAGCAAGAGGGTGTGGTGGTTATCGTGGTGGTGAAAGAGAAAGACTCAGCGAAGATCAGATTCAATGTTACAAATGTCATAAGATATGACATTACTAAAGTAGTGTCCACTTAGCAAGATAATGATGTCAATTTTGCTAGATTTGATGAAAGTGAATAGTTTCTTCTCATGGCAAAACAAGAAGTCACAAAACTAAAAATCAAGTTTGGTTTCTCGATTCAAGTCGTAGCAATCACATGGTGGAAATGAAGGAATGGTTGTTCAACTTTGATAAAGAGTTTAGACAATAAGTCAAGCGAGAGATAACTCAAGATGTAGGTGATGGGAAAGGTAACTTGAAACTTCAAATAAATGACATCTCAAGTTATCACTTTGAAGTACTACTTTCAAGATTGAAAAATAACCTCTTAAGTGTTTGAAAATTGGTGCAAAAGTACTTGAGAATAGTGTTCAAGAATGGAGCAGAAACTTCACGGTGATAAAGGTGTGATCATGACCATTATAATTTCATCGGTGTGATGTTTGTAGTTTCTGCCGTATAATCCTCCACCACGTGCACAAATTTCACTACAAATAGTGTCACGTAACTATAGCCTTTGTTGGTGATTTCAAAACATTTAATGAATTATAATAATTAACTTTATTTAATGATTAATTATAATTCACAAGTGGTGGTTTAATTGTTGTAGTGGTTATGACTCTTGATTTTGATTCAAATGTCTTGAGTTCAATCCAAAGTTGCATCCACATACTTGAACTTGGGACGTTCGATTATGCGATGAATTGAATGAATACTACAACCGCTGGACCAAGTAGCTGGTTAGTAATGATTCTAAACGAGCATGTACTTAATTGTTAACAATCGTGATCAAAGGATACTTTCCTTTACCAAGTGACGAATTTCTCTATAACTAGAGATATTGTGCAAACTGAAAATACAATGAAAATAATATATTTCGGTACCATAAATTATATCTAAATCATACTTTTATTTTTCTAGTGCGAGAATAATTAAGAAGTTTATTCGGTAAAATATCGTTGATCGATATGCTTAATATGAATGTGCAATTCATATTAAGGTTTCTAAAGTATCATGAAGGGGATTCGCGGTTAACCATTTGCATCCAATTTGCCTAAATTGGGGAGGAATCGAACCTAAAGCTTAGTGTAAACACCGTTTAGAATTTATGTTGTGCAACTTTCATCTATCATTTTCATCTTCTTCACATTCATGTTTCTGACGGACCCAACACAAGATCTAATAATCTTTAGATACGATTTTCGATTTGATTTATATTTTATTTGTGATTAATACAAATGTTGCAAATTTAAAGGAGATGATACCAACTTTCAACGATGGTGAAAGGTACACAATTAATTCATATAATTTTTGAATTATGAAATTTTGATTTATGATTTTTGTGGTTAATTTGTGACTAAACTTTGATAGAAATAAACTTGGATGCTTCCTTATTCCTAATCATGGTGAAAGGTACATAATTATATTAAATTTATATATGCATGATTTATAAACTATTCAAGTATGTGAATTTGAACAATTAAGAATATATTTGATTTACAGTATATACTTAAATGTAAAGTACATGTTAAATAATAGTCTTTGGTGCAAGTGATTTATTTTAATTAATAATGTGGTTATTCGTGAATGAAATGTTTTAGTAAAAAACCATGATGTTGAATTTATGATGTATGATATTAGTTAGTAGACTATTTTATTTAACATAAAGTAGTATAAAATGCTAAATATTATGGGTTATGTTAATAATATTTATAATTAATAATGTGGTTATATGAATGAAATTTTTAGTAAACCATGATGTTGAATTTATGATGTATGATATTAGTTAGTAGACATTTTATTTTAACATGTAGTATAATAAAATGCTAAAATATTATGGTTATGTTTAATTACATTCTGCAAATTCATTAAATTTAAATGGTTCTTCTCATTATGTGTATCATAATGTGGAAATATTATTTGTTCATCTAAATATTAAAAGAAATTTGGATATATTTTAGATTATTGAAAATTGACACGTATTTATGGAAAAAAAGTATAGAAAATATTAATGATGTGAATTATTGTTCATTTAGCATTGTAATTTTATTTAGATATACCATATAACATTGTTAAATATGAAACATGAATTTAGCACATAGAATTGGTTATGCATATATTAGTTATGCAAGAAAATTATTTATTTTAATAGAATAAAAGTAAATTTTATGGTGTTGTATAGTATTTATCTGGAGTTAATGAAGTATATGGTTGAACCTACTTCATGAATAAAAATCAGTTGTTACAAATTTGTATGATCATGGTTGTCGTTTCTATAAATATTTAATGTATTAAATATATTTTAGATATATTTAAGTGGAATTAAAACTTCAAACAAAAAGGGTTAGCAAATGAAGAATGACATTAAATTTGTGAATATGACAAAATGTAATTAAATGACAAAAGTGTCATGATGATAGTTTGTCGAAACTATCAAGAATATATAATATATTTTGCATATGATTGACAAAGATGATATAGTTTAATGATAGTTGGTAAATGCTATCAAGAGTACATAAAGTAATCATAGACATGAATATTTGAAAGATTGAATATTCAAAGTTTATTAAAGTTTGAAAAATCTTGCGATTCTTTGACGAAAGAATTGACAAGGATATGATGTCTTTGGATATAACTGAATACAAGGAAGACATTATTAAGGGATGTGGAACAAGCTCATATCTAATTAATCATCAACGATGGAAATCCAACTCACACTTGATTAATGTTAAGTCATGAGTTCAATGATAAAAGTACACTATTAGAATGATTGAAGTACTTGACAATAAATACATCCCAAGGAGTAAAAGTACTTTGACCATAAGAATAAATATGGTAGGATGAGGTTATCCTCTTAATAGAAAATATAGCATATGTTTGCAGAAATGCATAATTATGAGTGTATTTCTGATATAGTCTACCTATGTGAGAATGAAGTGGTGTCGTTTCAAAGAGTTCAAGGGTTTGACTCTTAAATTCTCATGAAAAGGATATGAGACACAAGGCCATATTAAATGTGTCATATTAATAATTCGATCAATGATACCGAGATTTCATGTATGAGTTATGCACGCTTGTTCAAATGAATATTTGGTTCAAATCTTGTCTACCAATCTATTCGGGGATGAGTGAAAACTTAACTTACTAAATAAAGGTTCAAATCGTAAGATACTCTTATCGGAAACCATGAAATTTTATGAATAATGGATTTAGATATATTTTGAAAATGGTGGGGGACAATTGGTGATTTCCAAAATATTTAATGAATTATAATAATTAACTTTATTTAAAATGCAAATGTCTTGAGTTCAATCCAAAAGTTGCATCCACCCAGACTTGACCCTGGGACGTTCGGTTATGGGATGAAATTGGACGAATACTATAACCGCTGGACCAAGGCTCTAGTTGGTAATGATTCTGAACGAACATGTACTTATTAATTGTAAACAGTCGGTGATCAAAAGGATACTTCCCTTCACCAGTGACACAATTTCTCTATAAATAGAGATATTGTGCAAACTGAAAATACAATGAAAATAATATATTTCATTACCATAGATTATATCTAAGTCATCCATTTATTTTTCTAGTGCGAGAATAATTAAGGGAAGTTTATTCGGTAAAATATCGTTGATCGATATGCTTAATATGAATGTGAGATTCATGTTAAGGTTTCCAAAGTATCTTGAAGGGGATTCCCCAACTAACCCATTTGCATCCAATTTGCCTAAATTGGTGGAGGCGAATCGAACCTAAAACTTAGTGTAAACACAGCTTTAGAATTTATTTTGTGCAACTTTCATCGTCTTTTCATCTTCTTCACATTCATGTTTTCACGGCCCCACGAACAAATCTAACAATATGACTTAACACACTCATAAAAATAATATGGTAAAAAGATGTCCAATTTGAATGACCAAGATGAGACTGCCGATTTTGATGATAAAAAACACGAACAAGCCATACCTAAGCGAGGCCATATAGAGAGCTAAGGAAAAACTTGAGCTAGTCCATTCGGATGTGTGTGGCTATCAAACCTCATAAAATGATAAAACATGTATTTAATAACTTTCACATATGACTTTAGTAGGAAAATCAACATTTACTTCCTTCATGAGAAAGTTGCTTTGATGTCTTCAAACAATTCAAAGCACTAGTTGAAAAAGAGCCGAATCAATACATCAAGTGTCTTAGGACAAATATAATGGGTGAGTTTATATCTAATATTTTTTCTGATTTCTCAGTCTTCATGGCATCAAGATACAACTAACAACTACCTATATTCCACAGCAAAATAGAGTATCTAATAGAAAGAACACAAGCTTGATGAATGTAATCAAAAGTACAATGTTAACTAGAAATATCCCTAATAGATTTTGGCACAGGCTTAAATGGGCATCATACATAATATAAGTCTTACTTTATATGTAATGAACATGACTCCTAAGGAAACATGGAATAGTGTGAAGCCTTAGACCATCCTTTCAAGGTATTTGGATGTGTGGCTTTTGTACACATCATTGATGTGCATAGAAAGAAGCTAAATGTGAAGAATACAAAGTGTGTTCACTTAGGATTAAGTGAAGAATCCAAGGCCTACAAGCTCTATAACCCATCAACAATAATATTTTGATAAGAAATGATGAATAGTCCAAGGTTGGGATTGGAGCAAGAATGACAAAGAAGAAAAGGATCATTCAACTAGAAATGTTCATGTGAATAAAGATGACATTGAACATGATGAAGTCGAGCACCTGAAGATGAAGTACATGTTAAGAACAACAATGACCTTCAGGAATAAAACAATGTAGAAAGCACCAGTTGAAGACAATGCATTTGAAGAAGAAAACATTTCTCAAACACATGAGCAAGAAAAGTGCATCAAGACCAAGAAGAAAACCAAGCTACATAGATGACTATGTAACAAACATAGAAAATGAAGATGAAGAACATCTTCACAACCTTGCACCATAAGAATTCTAGCGAGTTCTGACATGCAAATATTGAAAGATATACCAATTTGATGTTAAAAGTGTTTTCTGCATCGTGAGCTAATGGAAGATGTCTATGTTGAGAAACCTTTAGGTTATGAGAAGGCGGAGAAAAAATGTACAAATTGAAGAGGCCCTATATGGCCTAAGACGGACACATAGGGTGCAGTGAAAGCAAAATTGATACCTACTTAAATAAAGAGAAATTTGATAAATGTCTCCATGAACACACATTGTTTATGAAGCATAGTGAGTGTAAACTAATAGGCGATCTATGTAGATGATCTCGTCTACACAATGTGATCATCAAATATTTGAAGGATTCGAAGAGTCTAGGAGAAAGATGTTTGTCATGACATATGGGGAAAATGAGGTACTATCTTAGAGTAGAAGTAAAGCAAGACAACACATGAATATTCATATGTCACCGGTATTCTAATGAAATTATCATAAGATTTGGCATGGATTGGTGTAACATAGTCATTATCTCGTTGTTCTAGGTTGTAGGTTGACAAAATATGAAAATAAGTCGATCGATGCCACAAAATTTAAGTAGTTGATGGGAAGCTTGATGTACATGTTAGCCATTAGACTTGGCCTTACTTATGTAATGTGTTTGGTAGCAAGATACATGGAAATGCCAACTAAAGTCATCTAACTACAACATGAGGATCCTTGGGTATTTAATCAAGAGGTCTTCGCACCTTGGAATCTTGTATAAGAGGGCATATGGTATGGTGCAAGGATGGACTAATATTGATTATCACGGGATACATGATGATTGAAAAAGCACCACAGGATATGTCTCTAACTTGAATCTGGATCTATTTCATGGCCCTCAAAGTAGCCAATTGTAACACTTTCAACTCTTGGTAAATTTGTTATTACAACTTCATGTGCATGTCGGGACATTAGCTTGAAATGTTCTTCATTAACTTGGGAAAACTCAAGGCATGTCACAAGCATGTTGTGAAAATAACTCTGATTAAGCTATCAAATAACCCTACCATGCATGGAAGGTGTAAACATATAGATGTAAGGTTTCATTTTCTCATAGACTTAACCAACCAGAGGAAACCATTGAGAAAATTCATTGCAATAGTGAAGGATAACTTGATGATGTGTTGACTAAACCTTTAAAGTTGGTGTCATTCTACAAGATGAGCCAAAGCTGGTGTGTTCTCATAAATTCATGTAACTAGGGTATGTTGTAGGTTGTTTTGTTTTGGTTCAATGATTGCTTTTGTTGTAATATGAGTTGTGTGTTTAGATTAGGGGAGTGTTTATTGAGCTTTAATCAGATAGACTAATAATTAACTAATAGTTAGTTATGAACTAGTGAATTAGTTGTGTTTACTTGTTACTTTATATGCAAGTAACTCACGTTTCCATATAAACCTTTGATGAGTAATGCAAAACAAGTCTTTTCTAGTCGAACATATATAGCCTTTAAAATGAGAGAATAATTGTATTATTTTTATTTTGTTTTAGTTTTTACTTAAGATTAGAGTTCGTAATCTTAAATTGTTTTAGAATATTTTTTTTAAAACATTTTAATTTTAAGCACAAAAGATAAGGCTTAGAAAAAGTGATTGTATTTATAAGTTTTATTTGAATCACAAATTAATTTATTTTGTGTATGTTTGATTTGGTATTTGATAGGGTCAAAAGCAATTTTAGAGGTGTACAATTGATTTTGAGTGATTTTGAGATGTTTGATTAGACTAAAGTAAAATTGATTCGATCTCCATAATTAATTCTATTTGAAGTTAAAATTTGTAGCTTCTGCCTCCAAAATTGATTACGAATGGTTTTATCTTTAAATTCTTTATTCAAGTCATTTTACATATATGTATTCAAACATTAATCAATTATGTCAAACTCAATTACGATAAAATCAATTTTATCAAATACAATTCAATTAGAATTAATCCATCAATCGCCAATCTAAAAGCGATTAATAAATGGTGATGAACTTCAATAGTACATAATGTTATAAAAAAGTACAATTGGAATCCAATAAATTAATAAGGTTAAGAGAAATGTTATTTTGACATCAAATTTCAATACCAAATACTTACATCGCTTCACTCTCTTATGCTTCACTCTATTTATATGGTAAACAATATATTTTTATTAAAATAATATTATTTTTTTAAAAAAAAATTTTAAAAATATTTTTTTTAAACACAAATATATGGTTGTGTCATCAACCAACTTCATAATTGTATTAAACACAAAATATATGTCGTTAACCAATTATTTTACTTATAATTTATTAACCACTTTGAGTACTTCATTAACCAATAAAATACATAGTATTAACCATGTTACGGCGCTAAATTATAAATGTATTAACCAACTATTATATTTTATTCACCAACTTTATTTTACTATTTAATTTTTTATGTTTTAGAACTCTTTAATCAAGTTATGAACTGTATTAATCAATTTTATACAAACTATTAACCAATGTTTGAATGATTATATGAGTTAAATATGTTTTTAGTCCTTATAAATATGTGACCCTGCAATTTTGGTCCCTCTAAATTTTTCTTGAATAATGATCCTCATAAACTTTTTCATCCATAATTACGGTCGCTCCGTCAACTTTCAATAAAAGAGGCGGCGTGGCGATTATCTGCGTTTGAAATTGCGGGATTTTAAACCTCCTCTAAACTAACCCATAAAAAAAATTAGTTCCAAACTTTTCTCAAACACCTTGCTTGCAAAATTGTAATGTTTGGCAACTTTCTTCTAATGGAAGTTATATATTGATGGAAAGTGGAAACAATTGCAACCATAATAGGATGGAAAGTATCTAAAGTTAAAAACATATCGTGGTTTAACATGACCTGCTTCATTTTACCAGGTCTTTTGCCATGGAAGTTATGACACAGTTTCCAAAAAGCTTCCTTAGGAGTCATATGGAAGTAACAAAAGAACAAACGGAATCAACGATAAGTAACGTTCAATTCTAATGTGGGGTTTCATCGTCATCATCGTCAAAATGTGGGGTTTCATCTTCCCATGTTTTAGGGTACAGAAATTTTTTTGGACGCCGGAGATAAGTAGTCATAGACAGTAATAATACAATACTTTAATGTTTGAAATTTTTAAGATTTTTAGGGATTTGAGTGAAGAAGGAAGAAAAGGATTTAAGATTTGGGGGCTCAACTATGGTTAAAACTATTGTTTGTACAATATTTGTGATTCTGCTTTCAAGTCTTAAGAGTATTGTTAAGATCCAGGACAAAGGTGCTAAGCTTGTTTAGTTTTGAAGTGTTAAAAAGAGGTGATGATGTCTTTTGTAAAATATTGTGCGTTTGATGGACGTTCATTTTTGGAGGGAGCATATTGAGTTTGAACTGAGCATCAGTTTTAATTGATTTCCATAGTTGTAAAACTTGCTCGCAAGGTGTTTGAGAAAAGTATATAATTAATATTTTCCTTTTTCTGGGTTTGTTTAGGGGAGGTTTAAAACCCCCGCAATTTCAAGCGTTTTCATATTTTTTCAAAGCATCTTCCACAGCGTGCCACATCATCCTCCGTTAGTGAAACTAACAGAGAGATCGATTATAGGGCAAATTTTACAGGAACCATAATTCGAAGAAATTTTTTGTAGAGATTAGAAATACAAGGTCGCATATTTACAGGGACCCCTGACATATTTAACCCTATATATATTAACTTTTTATGTCAGAATATATATTAACCAAATTTTGAGTTGTATTAATTAAATTTTAATATTTCATTTACTAAAATAGTTTTTAAAAATATCAAAAGTTAAAATAATAATAAAAGCTTTGTTCACATGTTTTGAACAATATATTTTGATGTAGGTGTAAAAGTATGGTATCAAAGTAAGTATTACTCATACAAGTAACATGATGATGAAAGCTTAAAATGAATATGTAGTATAATAACGTTTGGAATTCTTCACTTTCGGCGCATATAAAAGCATTCGGTTGGAGGAGTCTTTGGGACCTTCTTCCCAAAACTCAATCTTCGGCGTGAGGTATGATATTTCCTACTAACGACAATAATATGCGTTACGATGAATATCACGAATCTCTATCTCGTCTATTTCTTGAATGCGAGTTTATTAAATATGTGTGGGAGATTATCATAATCTGGCTTGGAGTGAAGTGGAACGTAGGGGAACACTTGGTTCTTTGGAGTTCTTTTGAGCTCGGAAGGAGGCATGTGGAAACATTTATGACTAATAACAAGTCATTTTTGTCCGGTTAGTAGTGTAGATGCATTTGGAATGTTAGAAACAAAGCTATCTTCAAAGGTATCAAACCAAAGATATTGGATATATGGTGGAATGTGAAGATGAATGTTTGGAAATTGTCTAAAATAGGGACTATTTCCACTACCAAGTGTAATTTCTATAATTTTTGTAAGTATCTGATTATTCACTTACACTAAGTTGCATTTGATAGGTATTTTACTCGCGATTATTTGAGTTTCTTTTGTGCGGGTTAAGTACCCCTAGTACTCTTGTTAATCAATCTTGCTTATACAAAAAAACTTAAATGCACTTTTGGTCCCCTATATTAATTTTTTAACATTTTATCCTCTATAAAAAACCAACTATTAGATCCCCAATATCATATTTCATATTTTTTAGTGGTCCCCATGATAAAATAGTCTAATTTGCATAGGTGATATTGAAATTATAGTGACATTTTTAATTGATGTCACGTCACTATAAATATTTAAAATTTATTATTATTATTTGTTTAAGTTTTCTT
Organism: Vicia sativa; assembly: GCA_021764765.1. Lineage (NCBI taxonomy): Eukaryota > Viridiplantae > Streptophyta > Magnoliopsida > Fabales > Fabaceae > Vicia > Vicia sativa. Next base: position 253,427,241 of record CM038793.1, read on the forward strand.
TATAATAATTAAACGTTTTTAATTATTTTAGTTATTTTTGTTTATAACATTTATTTAGAAATTATATATTAAATTTTAATTCTAAAATATATATTTTGGGTCTATTATTAATGATGACAATAATTAAAAATATCATCTCATAATTTCAATGTCACATATAAATTAGACTATTTTATTATGGAGACTTAAAAAAAAACATAAAATACGATATTGGAAGACCTAATAGTTAATTTTTTTTATAAAGAGATTAAGATATTTAAAAAATTAATATAGAAGAACCAAAAGAGCATTTAAGAAGAAAAAAAAAATAGCTACTTTTGAAGTATGAGTGTAAATTTGAATGGTACATGGTTGATGAATTGTGATAAACATCGTATAAACAGAAAGTCATAAACAAAGGGCCCTACATATTAGGTAAAAAGACCAACCCAAATTGTGTGAAAACTCTAATAAAGTAAATGAGTTAATATTAAAAAACAAAAATTGTACTTGTTGTTTTGGAACTCTTCATTTTGTGTTTTGTGTTTACTCTCTTTTCCATGCGTGGTCGTTTATATATAAGTTAAAATCACATGATTAAGAAAAGTATCTCATGCATCCTCTCATCTAAAGAAAATGGAACTTATAAAAATAATCACTTTTCTAAGCCTTTTCTTCTCTTCTCTACAACAAACTTTTTCTTCTTTACAAACTCAATCGCATACAACAATTTATCATCAAGGTAACTACACCATCAATATATCTATTTGTTTGTTTATTTATCTATCTGATTGTCTGTCTATTTATTTGTCTGTTTGTGTATCTTCATGATTGCAAATATATATGTATAGCTTTTAATATGTTGATGAATTTCTTTTTTCTTTTTGTAATTAATTTGCTCTACCTAACTAAATATTATATAGGAATATTAAATGCACACCAGAAGCTTTCTCTACCAATATTGCATAGAAAGCTAATATTCACTAAAAGGTAATACATAAATATGAAGAAGCAAAGTAGTTATAATTAAATTTTTCATCATTTATGCTATACTTTATTTCTGACTATATGTTCCTATTATTAATAAGTAGGTTAAAGAATCTGATGAAGCTAGTGATTTTGTTTTGCACAAGAAGAAAGATTCGCTTCCTGCAGGTAATATTCAAACTATGAAATAAGTTACTAGAAAGAGTGATGAGTGCATTGAATGCAAAATATGTTGTTTGGAAGCTAGCTTTCGTTCATGTCATTTTTCATATCATAAAAGCTTATCAAGTATTAGGTATCTTATAACCTAACCTGCATATGCTCTCTTTACCTATCCTTGTTGGTGCATAAAATAAAGGTAGTTTTACCAAGCAAGGAGGGTAAACAAAAGTTCTTTTCGTTTTCTCAAACAAAGTTAAAATTTTATTTAAAAATAAAAAAGTTATAGCTCTATACTTAACATTAAGATAAAAGTTGCAAATGACCATGTCGGTCCCCATTTGGATTTGTCTTATAAATTTTACAAAAAAAAAAAAAGAATAGAATAGGGTGGATATAGTTGAAGGTGTAGTCTAAATTTTTTGTGAAAATAAAAGGTCAAACATAGTTGGTGCGAATCTAAAACCTTTGTTCGCTTCAAAATATGAGGATGAGACAAACATGTAGACCTTACACTTGCATCCTAAAGGCTAAAATTCAAAAATTTCGCGTTGTAAATATCAACAAAATGAAAATGAAGCGAAACAAACATATTAGAGTGTGAGTTTAAAATTTTAATTAGTCCCAAAAAAAAAATGAGGACCGACAGGTTTAGACTTCTAACTATGTGTTTGAAATCACAGTAAATAAAATAAAATGCTTTGAAGAAACTACAACTAATAACTTTTCACTTTCGTGAAAACAATTACCACCATGATTTTCTATATTGTAAAAGTGAAATCAAACACACTTTAAATTTTAAAATTGCAAAACAAAATTGTTAACATTTGCGTCCATAAAAGTCCAAAAATATGAAATTGCACAAAACATATTAAAGATGTCTATTTACAATCTTAACTCATTCCAAAAAATCTGCGTAAAACAGACGTTTCTAGTAGATCGGACTCGTTTTACACTCACCTATATTTATATGCATACCACTAAACATTTTATGTATATAGTCAAAACATGTTTACGAAATTGTGCAACATTACAGGAAAAGAAAACAAGAAAAAGCAAAAGATGGAGGTAGGCAAGAAAGGAACAAGACAAGAGTGGATGGAGACAGAAGAAGATCCATCACAGTACTTTACTATGGATTACAATCGTGTTAAAGACGCGTCCTATACACAACTAGCAATTCCAGTTGCTCCATAAACCTAACAACTCTTCAAAGTTACAGTTTTGCTAATTCTGTGTAATATTAGGATTTTTGTTTTTTACTTAATGTAAAGGTGATTTCATATTAGGTGACAAAGAATTCTTTTCTTTTTTTTATCTAGTATTTATAGTTTTGCTATCAAAAATATTAAAATAGTATTATTATCTCTCTTTAGTTTTAAATTTATCTCTCATGTTTTAACCTCTTTTCACTTCTCACTCATTTCTTTATTTCTATACCTATCTCTTTCCCTCTCATTAATTATTATTTATAGTCAATTCAATGCTTTAAGGTTTTTTTTGTTACAAAGAGGGTCCATGGCCCAGGAGGAAAAAAACGTAAAAAATACATTCTCGCATATTTTTTGCAACGTGACTGCATTCGCAGCAAAGAGTTGTGCAACTTATTGACGTGAATTTCATGTTAAAAATTGTGACATAAAATTCACGTAACACTTTGCACATATATTAACCATGGTTTAGTAAAACAAGTAAGATAGATAATTTGTCGGAGAACAAGTAAGAAAGTGCGATGTAAAAATCACATATTATAAAATTATTTTTAAAAAAATAAAATATGAAACAAACAAGTTATAACGTTATTTTTATGTCACAATTTTGTGACGTGAAAATATTATCACTATAACAACTATTTTTTCTTAAATTAAAATTGTTTTTATTTTGTTTTATTAAATATACTAAAATAATAAATATTAATAAAAAGGTTTATTAGTATATTAAATAAAATAAATAAATAAAATATAATTAATAAATTAATAAATAAAAACTATAAATATTATAAAAACTATAAATATAATATTAGTAAATATAATATTATTAAATATAATATACTAAAAATGTTTAATTAAATATCTTACACAAATTAAAATTCAAAAGCAAAATAAAAATATAATAAATCGTATGGAATTAGGAAACTCGTCAATGTTAAAATCATCGTTATTCTCCTCATCCATCCGGTTGTTGACCACCAATTCCTTTATTTCCACCAACTTGATTACCGCTCCTTTGAATTGCATAAATCTCATTTGCTCTTTCATATCACGTTGTCTCTTCGCCATTGCATCCATTAAGCCGATGTTGCTCCGCCATTTGGACTTGCCCTCACATTACTGCGACTTGCATCATCTCGGTAGCATGTTGTCTTCTTGTTTCTAGCATTTCATGGGTCGATTGTGGTGGGCGTGATGATTCTTCCCAATCTTTAAATCTTTGAAATAAAGTTTTATCCCCTTTTCTAAGGTGCCATAAATTTCCACCAACAAAAACACTAATTAGTTCTCTTTCCGCTATTGACTTGACTCAAATATAAAAATTCACGTGGATTAAAGGAAACTGAACCTCTAGGTATATATTGAGGATTATGAGAAGAAAAGGAGGAGGAGGGGGATGAAGAGGAGAATGAGGGAGGGGAAGAAGAAGAAGAAGAAGAAGAAGTGTTACGGATGGATGAAGTTGGGTTTATATAATTAATTGAACATAAATTTTCAAGTCTTAAATTGTGAAACAAAATTACCGAAGTGGTGGAAGAAGATTGTTTAGAAGAAGAAGAAGAAGAAGTATGAGGAAGATATGAGAAGAGGAAGAAGAAGAAGAAGAAGAGAAGAGGAGGGAGGAGGAGGAGAAATAAATATAAGAGGAGGGAGGAAGAGAAGGAAGAAGGAAGAAGAAGAAGAAGAAGGAAGTAGAATGGTAGGATGGGGGAAGAAGAAAGAAGAAGAAGAAGAGAGGAATAATAGGAAGAGGAACATGAAGAAGAGGAGGAGGAAGGGAATAGAAGTAGAAAGAGAGGAGGAAGGAAGAAGTGGTATGGGAGGAGGACGAGTACTAAGGAGGAGGAGGAAGAAGAAGAAGAAGAAGAAGAAGAAGAATGAGAGGAGGAGGATGAGAAGAAGAAGGAAAATAGGAGGAGGAGGAAGATGAGAAGGATGTAGAGGAAGAGGAAGATGGAGAAAGAAAGAAGAGAAAGTGTTTTGGATGGACGAAGTTGGGTTTATATAATTAATGCAGACGTGATTTTCAATTTTAACTGGAATGAAAATTACCTTGAAGTTGTTGCATTAAAGGAATAGGAGGAGGAAGATGAAGATGGAGAAGAAGAAGAAGAGAAGAAGAAGAAGAAGAAGAAGAAGAAGAGAAGGAAGAGGAATAAATAGAAGTGGAGGAGGAATATGAGGTAGAAGAGGAGGGCAGTAGAAGTTGAAGAAGAAGAAGAAGAGGAGGAGGAGGAGGAGGAGAAGAAGAATGAGAAGAGAATAAGAAAAAGATGAGGAGGAGAAGGAAGATGAGAAAAGCGGAGAGGAAGAGGAAGAGGAAGAAAAAGAAGAAGTGTTACGGATGGACGAAGTTGGGTTTATATAATTGATCTGAATAAGTCATCAAAAATAGAGGCGGTAGAACGGTTGAAGAAGATCCTTGAGCAAGTTGATGTTGAGGAGGGTGGTGTACTTGCAAGGAACTTTGATGCTAAAGTAAGCAAATGTTCAAAGAGAGAATAATGAATATTAGGGTTTTAAGTGGCATGGCAAAAGACCCGGACGAATATGGAGTTATATAATGTCGGGAAAAGAGCTTGAGTCTAAAATGAGTGCAGTGCAGTGCTTGGTAAAACCCGGTTTCTAGTTACGGGTTGGGCCGGGGGCGGTAACACTTAGACCACTTTGCTGCAAACCCGCCCAGACAAAATGTAATTACCGTACTACCTTAATTTGGTTTTCCATGTACCCTTATTTCTCAAAATAATACCCTTCAAGGTGCATAGCGTGTGTTCGAGAAGCATTCTTCGCAATCACCGAAGCGGCCGCCAGCGACTACGGCGTTCATCCACAAGGACCTATGACATCCCCAGCGGCCGACGGCGTTCGTCCCGACTAACATCCCAATTCCCCATCAACCGGCCTTTGGATTTGAAAGGTAGCCGCGTCGAATACGAATCCGGTACTTATTGTTATTGAATCCTAGCTTGTATATAATGGGGTTTTAACTTTGTTGGGTTCTAATAATTGGGGAAGTTCATAATCTATTTTTGATTGTCTGTTTGGACATGTCTGTAGGGTTAGATTTTGCAATTTATTTGTTATGCCTATACTACATTCTTTGTTCTGATGGTGAGTGATATACTATTTGGTGATACGCAATTTGTATTTGTTATTTGATATTACTATGCCCTATTTCCTTGGACTTTAGACTGAGTTCATTATCATGTCTTTGTGGTTACCATTTGTTTGAAAATAATTAAGTTATAACGGATCTCATTGAAAACATTGTTGAAATTGAAGAGTTAGTTGTCTTTAGCAAAGAATACGCACTTGTGATCTTAGGTTATATAAGTTTTCTATCAATATTTTCTTTTGTTTCATAAACTATATATATATATATATATATGGTAAACTAGATGACGATTTTATGGAAAATAATGGTGGAATGTTGAAATATTGGTATGTGGAAGTTGAATGAGTTTTCATTGAGTAGTTGTGGAATTAGAATGAGTTTCAAATGTCACAAAATGGCGATATGATAATTCAATTCAATTCATGTTTCTCAAGTTTTCAAGTTACAATTCCAAAAGAAATAATTCAGTTCTTGCACTCCAAATTTTGCTTCGACTGTTAAATTCATCAAGTATGTACCGCTTGAGACGTGCGGATTGTGAGTGGACTTTACTCTTAACTTTTTCAGTTGATAAAACACTTTCTTCAATAAGATAGGCCTTTAGGCAATTGTAGGGATTGTGTGTTGGCGTACTTACAATTTTAAATTTGTAATCTATTTTAACTATACATAACTTCAATGAGTAATTACTATTGTTTACTCAACAATTAGATGATCCGGAAGCTAAATGTGTCCTAGAGTTTTATAGAGGGATAACTTTTGCATCTAAAGATAATGCGTCTTTATGTTTTGCTTGTAGATCATGCTAATTCTAGTTAGAAATTTATGGGGAAATCAATATACACATCAATATGTTTTCTTGATACTTGTACATTTATTAACATTTTGATTTATATTATTTGAAGAAAATTAATAAAAATTTGGAGAAACTTCATTTAGGGTATATCCAAATTATTGAGGGGGTGGCGGAACTTCAAGTAAGTAATCTTTCTTAATTTCCGATCTTGTAAATTTATCTTATTTTTGTGAACAAAGAGTCGGAATTGGTTTGGGAGCCTTGGGATGGGTATCTGTGATTTGATAGGGTGGTTTAGTATTGCTCTAACTTATTTGTTAGAGAAGTTCTATCTTGGGTTGTAATAATTATTAGGTTAGAGTGAGTGTCTTGAGAGAGTATGGCATTTTGGTTTATGATGGTTTTTATTTTGGTTTCTTGTTGGTTTTACTCATTTTGTTGCATTCACGATGCATTTTGAATAAATTTCATTATGTTTGCTTGAGAAAAAAATGAAAAAGAAAAAAGAGTTGGCGTGGGTTATGCAACAATGAAAATATATGCTAGTAGAATATGGGTAGATTAGTTTTAAAATCATGAATTATCAAACAAATGTTGAAGCATGATTTATATTAGTTTGTGTATCTTTGTTAGTGTATTGCTCATTTATTTAACATGGTAGTGTGACATTGTAAAATTATTTTGTTGTTGGTTTCAATGAGTTAAGTTCACCCTAGAGCTTAGTTTCATTTGTTATAAATTATAAAGTTTCAATGAGTTTGTGCTTTAAGCGTATAAGCTACATGTAATTTCATTGATATAATTAGCGATTCAATAGGTAGAAGCTCATCGCAGAGCTTAGTTTCATGGAAAGATGATTGTGAAATACAATAAATTGAAGAAGTTTGAATGTACTTTTGTTTTCATTGTTGCGATGTGAAAATGAAATGAAAATGAAAATGAAAAATGAAAAAATGAAAAATGAAAAATGATAAATGATAAATGAGAAATTTCTATCTTGTAAAATAGTCTTGTAGCAAAATAAAAAAGTAGAATATCTTGAAATCCAAAAAAAAAGAGATAACTATAGTGTGGTGTGACAAATTTCCTTTTTGTGGAACTTTTCAATTGGCAAGGAAAAAATGGCTGAACAGGATTGTCATGGGTAGGAAGGAACCTCAATGAGACACGCATGGCGGTAATGCTTTAGTCAAATCACCTCACCCCACATACATAACTTCTTCTTTTCTATGATCATATTTGGTATGAATAATTAGAATTAAAAATAACAAGGCTATATAATTAAAAGTTGTTGTTCATGAGTCAAATTAAGATTATCAGAAGAATGAATATTTAATGTTAAAATGCTACAAGTTCAATACTCTGAAGATATTCAATTGTTTAATTTGCTTAAGTTTAAAAGTGGGCTGTTTATTTTAGTTTATAATTTTGGTACTTGTTATTCTAATGGTTCTAGTATTCTCTTTGTCTTATCTTATTCAAACATTATCTTTGATATTGTGATAAATTTTAGTTTATTCTTATTCTTATGTACAACAGAAATTTCTTGCTTGGGATAATGAAGTTGTAAATGAAGATACCTCTCAAAATGACTTATGTGGAGAAATCCTGATGAACATCAGAAATTCCCTTGTAAAGTGGTAACCAATCGACTTGATGTTTCCTCCTCCACTTAAATGATATTATGGAGGTTGGTAGCCAAACAACCACAAGTCATTTCGATCCAGACAGAAAAGTTTTGTATGGAATCATGTTACAAAAATCAAAGTTGATTGGAAAGATAAGGCTCAGTAATTATTGCTCAAAGAAGCAATGGATCAGCGAATGATGGACGTCATTTAAAGGACATTTGGGAAGTTGTCCTAAAAGAAGATTTTGAACCCATCGATAAAGGACAAATGATTCTTAAGCCTAGATCCATGGTAAACAAGGAGTTGAAAGAATCTTGGGATTGAGATGAGAAAATTCTGAGAAGAGCTTCACACATGCAATTGTTTCTCATGAATATCAGCTTTCAGTGGATCATATGGTTTAGAAGATACTCGACTTCTCTCCAATAATATTTCAAGTTCCTTGTAATTAATACTATAAGAAGGAGATACTCGAAGTGCTACAATATGGAGAGATCATCAACTTTGATTGTAGAAAAGTCTTGAAGGAAGGTGGCCATTACTTAGACCTTTGGACCTCGAGAATCAAAAAGGATATTGGTGTCATATATTGATGGAAGCTGGAATTCTGAGTCACATTTTGAGGTGAAATCATTTCTTAATAATAGATTAATTGCATATATATATAGTTTGTGAATCACATTTTAAGGGTAAATATAATTTCTTCAAGCAATAGATTAATTGCATATTATATATAGTTTGTGAATCACATTTTGAGGTTGAATCACATTTATACTAGTTTTATTGAATCTTATTGTGTTAGGTTCATTTAGCATTTCCCTTTTCTCGTACTAGTGAAAATCTTTGTGGTACATTGGTTGAATGTTTGATGGATTGGAACATTGATTCAAAATTATCTCTTGTCACACTTTTGGACAATTGATAAATGATCAATGATTAGTAAAATTAAGGCTAAGTTGAAACCAGGATACATTATTATAAGGGGCGTGGCCTTACTTCATATGCGTTATTGTGCACATATACTAAATTTGATAGTAAAGAAGGGTTAGAAGTTGTGAAAGATGGAATAGAGATTGATTGCAGATAGCGTTGCATTTGGACAACAACTCCTAAAAGGAGCAGTTTGAGGGAACATGTAAACATTAAAAATACCTTGCACTAAGAATTTAGTTTTAGATTGTCGACTAGATGGAATTCTACCTACAAGATGTGATGTTGCTATTTTTGTATGAAGATTATTTAATAGATTAGCAATCATTGTAACTCGGACCTTGTTTATAACAACTTTACATTGAAGTTGCAAAAGAGATTTGTGTAAAATCGAAATTGTTCAATTCTATCATCAAGTGTTTGGAACTAAATGATCAATGCAATGAATACTTCCCTAGATTTGTAGGATTAAGTTTCATTACTTGGTGGATTGAATCCTCGTAATTAGTAAAAGAATGGCGAGAAAATATGTTGGTAAAGTTTGAAAATATTGGGTGATTCATGAAATAATAGGGGAGTTTTGTTGTTTTTGGATCCTAGGTATAAAGCCGATTCTTGAATATTATGGAGTCTTCTATGGGAATGATGTTATTCCCAAGTTAAGTGTCAGACGATTGTGTTCGAGTTGCTTTATGATTATCAATTAAAATGAACAAGGATTCTAGAGAATACAGAATATTTGGATGTAATGTTGGTAATTTTTAGTAATGATGGTTTGAAGAACTATGATTTGTATGTCATAAGAAAAAAAAAGAAGCTGAACTTCATCTGTTAAAAGCGAGTTGGGTGTTTGTTGGAAGAGGAAGTTTTACCAAGAAGTCAGTTTGATATTTTATTGTGGTGGAAGTTGAATGGGATTAAGTATCAACACTTCAAGCAATTACGAGGAATGGATAGCAATTCTACTTTCTCCGTGAACCATGATAAATATTTAGTACAAGTGGTCATATCGTGAAAGCCCTCATCGGAAGTCGACTTCATTGGACACTTTGGGGAGGCTTTGATGTGTGCAAGAAGTTGGTTATGGAGTCTTGAGAATAATGGTAAAGATCTTTCTTGTTTATATTTTTGTTTGCCGCAAGACTATCATTGACTATATTTTACTATATTGATAGGTAATTTGAAATCTAACGTGGAAATGAAAATGCTATTTTACTAACTGAGTGGTCACGATGATGAAGGTATTATTCATACTATTTGTATTAAATTTGTCAAATTAAATTTTATGTTTAACTTTATTTTTATCTGGTGAGTTGTTGTTGATGATGCTACTTGTTTCCAACCCCGGCTCGAAGATGAAGATTATTAGAAAATTTGTTGTTTATTTGGATCTTTTTTTGTTATGATATAATATATTTTTGTTCCATGTTGTTGGAATGGTTCTTTTTGTTGATTGTATTGTTTTAATTTTGTATTTGTACTTTGCAAAGCATGTTGGTTGTTGTGGGTGATTTATACTTTGATATATTGAAAGGGTACACTCTTTTAATGAATCACAACCAATTATAGTTGTTGATTGAAGGGTTATGAGGAAAAATATTTGGAATCATTGTTTAATATTAAATCCTACAATTATTTACTCTCAAATCAATGAAATTTATGACTTTTAATGTGTTTGTTAATCTTGTCCGGAAATTTGTTTGGAAAAAAAGAATATTTTTGATTTAAAAATCTGATTTTTCGGGTGGGGGCGGGTGTGACCGTTCTCCATTGAGGCAGTGCAGGAGTAATTTCCACCCCGGCGGGTCTTGGTCTTGGTAGGAGTCTGCTGGGGTTGGAGTCTTGAGGTTATCTAAACCACTTCCCGACCCTTGGGTGCCATCTAGTTTTAAGTGTGAAAGTGATACCTTTCTCAAGGATATAAGGGTTTATATAATGATACGAGACTCTCATTGGTAGTTATATTTGGGCGAGATATAGTTGTTCGGTGACTAGAGTCAATGTCGGGGATGATGCCGTAACTGGTGAATTATGTTTGTTGAGGATACACTACGGGCATAATCGGTGGCGAGATAAGCTGCCCGAGGATTCCTTTCGACGTGTCGAGCGAGGAGAGGATGTCATGTGGCTAATGAAGCGGGCGGATGGAAGCCCCTGGTTGTTACTTCTAGGTAGATGGGTTGCGCCTCGAGATAGGGTGACCCTTCCAGGCGGTGTTTAGGCGGGTCAGTGTGCCCAGTCGTTAAATGCGCACGAACTGGGGTGATGACTTGATTTCAAAGATAGTCAGTCGTTTGCTCACAGAGTTAGGAGCTATCGAGGCAGTTGGAGGCTGGCAGAGTTTGCCCACATGGCATTGAGCCACGATGAAGCGACCACTTCCAATAGCGGTTTCTAAGGACAATGGTGTGATGATTCACCTGGGTCCTAGGCAGGCATAGCCCATGCATGGAGAGGGTTATAAAAGCAGAGAGGGTCTGCAGAAACTTGGAAGAACTAACTTGTTTGTTTTGGTTTGATCATAGTATTATAGAATAGCGAGTCGTCTGGACACTTTTTTTATCCAATTAAGGGAAGGCGAAAAGGCAAGGAAATCGACCTTCATTAGATTAAGGTAAGGGAATGATTGGAAGGAAAGTATTAACTGCCTTTCCATGCAGTAGTTATCTCGAAGGCTCTTGATTGCTTTAGCTCACTTTAATTGTTGTGTGTGTGTGTGTGTGTGTGAAAAGATTTTGAAAAAGGCATTTAACTTTGACTTACATAATGATTCCGCTTCTGGAATGTATCTGAAGTGTTTGGAAACGTTTTGTTTTGGAAAAGGACTTTATGATATTCATTATTTGGAATGTAACGGAAAAGTGTTTTGAAAAGATTTTGAGAAAGTATAGGTGTAAAAGATATTTTAATTTGAGCAAGCAAAAGAGACTTGTTACCTACTCGAGAGCGGTCATTCGGGTGTTATTTATTTTCCTTTAGAATAAGGCCATCATGCCATGGATTGATGAAACCTTATTCATTGGATGTAATAGGGACATGAAGGTACATCGGATGGTCATGAGAAGGCAACTTGTGGGATATCCTAGCATATTTGTGGGAGACGATCATCCTTTTCGTGGGCAACAATGGGGGCGAGATCCTTGTATTAAATGACAACATTGAGGGACTATGATCTTTTAAGTTGAAGGGACTTGAGGATATTTAAGGCAACCGTGCTAAGACCCCTACGTTCGGGGACTCCAGCCATTACTCGATAGGGAGAATACCCTGAAATTGATATTATTGAAAAGTGTATTGCTTTCGAGATATTTATCTAGCGAAATAGTGATCTATGTTGATTTTATCTTCTTACCGCCTAGTTACTAACGGTTTAATAGGTCACCGAGAAAGTAAGTGCGAAATGTAAGGTCTACGATATTACATGGCTTTAAGAGCGAGACCCTTAATAGGATGAATAAATGCGGAAAATAAACCTCACGCTATTACGAAAATAAACACCAATCTATACATCCTTTCTTAATTTAAAATGCAAGAAAATAAATAGCGAGGAAAATGATTTAAGTGGAAAAAATAGATCCTAGTATTTTGGTATTTTGAAAATTAGAGTTTATGTGAAACAACCTAATTAGAATTGATTTTAATTAATTAAAAAAATTGGTGATGCTAACTAAATTCAATTAATTAAATTAGTTAAAGAAAGGTATTTGTGGAATTATCTAATTAACTAATTAATTAACCTAATTATACTTCAATTAATTAATTATTTTGTAAGAAAAGAAAAAGCGACAAAAAGTAAATAAAAATATGAAAACCAAAAAAAAAAAAAACTTCCGCAAAAAGCTATCCCAAAGTTGGGGCTTCTCGAGTGGACTCTTGTGGGCGTCGAAGCTGAGTTTCGGTCACCAATTCTTGGCGTGTCCGGTGTGGTTGCATGAAAGAAGTCCAGTGGAGCTTGAGGATTCAACCTTCTTTGGCCTTGTTGGAGCCACAGAATGTCTGGCGGAAAGAGGTCCATAAGTTGAGCTAATTTGGAGCTTCTAGAGACTCTAGATCTGGGGCGATCCAGTGGAGCTTTGGGGACTTCTCATCTAGAGGCCATCTGACTGGAGCTTCTAGAGGTTCTGGGACCCAGTGGAGTCTGTTCTTCCAGGTGGCCCAGAAAGTGGAGGCTCCGAGCTTTGGGGAAGCCAGGCTGGAGCCTAAGGAGGCGCACACGGAGATCTGAAAACACGCCAAAGCAAATAGAGTGAAAATAAAGAGCAAAAGGTGGGGTTTTAACCCACGAACGATAGAGAGGAGTAACATAGTCGCGCAAGGTGAAC
>CM038793.1:253440473-253532379 GCA_021764765.1 Vicia sativa
GGTATTGAGGTTGACCCCGCGGTTAAAGTTATTCAAGAGATGCCAGCCCCGCATTAGAAGGAAGTTCAGAGGTTTCCGATTGAATTACATTGCCAGATTCATTGCACACCTAATCCACTCGTAGCCAATCTTCAAGTTACTAAAGAAAGATCAAGTAGGATGGAAACGACGATCGCTGATCGCTTTGACAAATCAAGGAGTACCCATGAATCCTCCTATCCGATGCCACCGAAGGAAGACCTCTTATCATGTACTTGACAGTGTTAGAGAACTCAATGGGTGTGTGTTGGGGCAACATGACGAGTCCGGTCGAAAAGAGTATGCAATATACTACCTAGCAAAGTTTACCGACTGTGAAACAAGATACCACAGCTCGAGAAAACTTGCAACGCTTTGGGCTGCTCGCCGACTAAGACAAGATATGTTGACTCACACTACCTTGTTGATTTCAAGATGGATCCGATAAAATACATCTTGAGAAACCAGCTCTCCGAAGAATAGCAAGATGGCAAATGATCTTGACCGAATATGACATCCAGACACTTCTCGAAAGCGATCAAAGGAAGTAGTAGCGATCATTTGGCTCATATCGCGTAGATGATCATATCAGTCTATGCAGTCTGAATTTACTAGTCAATGATTAGAAGAACCAGGCCTGGACGAAGGACCTGAACAAGGATCCCGATGGACCATGGTCTTTGATGGAGCCTCAAACGCCCTTGGCAATGGCATTGGCGCCATCATTACATCCCCTACAGGCGGACACACGCCTTTCACCGCCAGATTATGTTTCAATTGCACCAACAACATGGCCGAATATGAAGCGTGCATCATGGGTATCAAAGCTGCTATTGACTTAAGAATCAAGTTCTTGCAAGTGTATGGAGACTCAGCTTTAGTGATCAGTCAGATTAAAGGCGAGTGGGATACGAAGCATCCGAATCTCATTCCGTATCGAGAGCATGTTCTGAGTTTGATCCCCTACTTCGAAGAGATTACTTTTGATCACATTCCACGAGAAGAGAATCAGTTGGCAGACGCATTAGCTACTATGTCATCTATGTTCAAGGTTAGATGGGACAACGAGGCTCCCCAGATCATCATTGAGAAGTTCGACGAACCAGCATATTGTTGTGAGCTTGATATGTAAGAGAAACCTTGGTACTACGATGAAGAGGTATCTTGAGACTCAGGAATATTCCAGGCATTCGTTAATGATAAGAAGTTCATGAGAAGATTTGCATCCCCTTCTCAGCAACGAATCTTATACAAGCGCAACCACGACTTGTGCTTATCTACCGTGGTAGACCAGAAACAAAGCAACGTATCATGGAAGAGTTACACTAGGCGCATTTGGTACCCACTCCAGTGGACACACCATGGCTAAGAAGATTTTGAGAACAAAGTTACTATTGGTCCACCATGGAAGTTGATTGTCACCGCTATGCTCGATCTTGTCACAAATGCCGATTTATGCGTAAGTGCGTACCAGACTCCAGAATGTTCTAATTCTCCTTGGCCTTTGCAATGGGGCATTGACATGATTGGAGAAATCAAGCCCACAGCTTCCAATGGACATCGCTTCATCCTGTGGCAATAGATTACCAAGTGGGTAGAAGCAGCCTCGTATGCATCTGTTACCAAGAATGTTGTGGCTCGATTCATCAACATAATCTTATCTGTCGGTATGGCACTCAAAGGATTATCACAGATAACGTCTCCAATCTCAACAATAAGATGATCACCGAACTCGCACGCAATTCAAGATCAAGCATCACAATTCTTCCATATCGGCCTAAGATGAATGGCGCAGGGAAGCCGCCAACAAGAACATTAAGAAGATTATACAGAAGATGACAAAGGACTTACAAAGATTGGCATGAGATGTTACCATTCTCTTCATGGTTATATCGACTACAACATTTAACATCAACAGGGCAACCCCTCTCTTGTATACGGTATGGAAGCTGTCTACCCATCGAGGTTCGGGATATACCTCAACCAGTCCTCAAGACGCAGTTAGGTGAAGACGATTGGGTTCAGACTCGCCTGACCGATTAACTTGATTGATGAGAAACGACTGCCCATCCGCCATGGACAGTTTATCGAAACGAATGATCGAGCATTTAACAAGAAGGTCAAGCACCGAGTCTACCAAGTTGGTGATCTAGTAGTCAAGCGCATCATTCTTCCACAAGGTGATCTGTGGGCAAATGGACTCACCTACGAGGGACCATTTGTAGTCAAGACAGATTTTCGGCGGAGCTATGATACTTAGCACCATGGATGGTGAAGACTTCCCACACCCGTGAACGCAGACATAGTCAAAATACTACGCAGAGACCCGCTAGGTCGATCGCCTAGGCAAAAATAAGGGATCCTGGCGAACCAAAAGGTTCGGAAAAATAAATATATACAAAACATGTACACCCGGCAAGTCGAAAACTCGAAAAGGCGGGCAAAAAGGTATCCCGGTAGACTGAAAACCCGAAGGGCGGTCTAAAGTTAGATTTAAGCGCACGACTATGTCTCTTCCGATCACCTGCTTCAAACCATCACATCAGCATTCAAGGTTCAAATGGCGAAGATCAGTCTACTCACTTTCACTCCAAAAGGAGATGAGATAAATGAGTACTAGCATAGTTGGAACTTAACGAGATTGTTTCCGATAGCTTTTACTTTTCTTGTGTACAAACTACTTGGCCATACCACCTTCAAATAAACGCAAATTCTTTCTCTTTACAATTTTGTTGTTGTTGCAATAAGTCCAACGCTTGTTTTGAATGACTATATGCATTTGACAATAAGAATCTAATCACAAACATATGAAAAGTGAACATACAAAAGTACTTACACAGTGCCTAGGAATTGGGACGACGACGAAAGTCACCAAAACATTCCCCCACAGAGCATGATCCCCCACAAAGGTGTCACTCACCACAAACCTCCCCAGCGGAGTATATGTTGGTCCCCGAGCCGCAATTCCACTCAACTAAGTAGTTATATCAAATCAAAGTAACACCTCACCCCCAGTCAAGGTACTTATCCCCAGCGGACATCTCTCAGTACCTTCCTTTTTCCCCAGCGGCGGTATCCAGAATCGAGACTTGGTCAGATAGTGCATCGGAGGAAACTACATCTTCATCTCCCAGCCTGGGATTACAACGGATTCCTGACCCTTCTAACCAGGTTTCCCGGCAACTATCAAATGCTCTCCAGCGAGATCTACACTCAGGATCCCCAGTAGAGCGCCTCCTAAATTTCCTCAGCAGGATCTACATACAAGGTCCCCAACGGATCGCCTCCCAGATTCTCCTCAGCAGGGTCTATATGCGAGATCTCCAACAACGAGCTTCTCAAATCTCTACCTTCCTCATCAATATCTAGGCCCAAGACTTGGTCAGATAGTGCATCGGACGAATCCCAGATATCTTTCTTCTCTTTCAAAAGCGGGATTCTCACCTACTCAATCCCCTAAACAGGAGTCAGAAATCTTCAAACAGAGCATCCGCATTTTCTTCAAGATGGATATGTTTTGAAATACCACAACATCTATCATTCATACACTTCATGCATCATCATACTTTGCATAAAACTAACCAATATTCTATCAAAGTTCCCTTGTTTTCTCCAAAACAGAAAAGTCATTTTCGCAACAAAGTCCAAGATTAAGCCCCGAATCGACGGGAAAACTATCTGAAAGACCGCCCTTGGTTGTCCTCCGACGACTGGTCCAGGATTAAACCCCGAATCGACGGGAAAACTATCTGAAAGACCGCCCTTGATTGTCCTCCGACGACTGGTCCGTGATTGCCCCTAATCGACGGAAAACTATCCGAAGACCACCGGTTATCCTCCGATAACAGGCAATGGATCAACACCCGATGCACAACAGGGAAGCTATCCACATTTTTGCCAACTACAATCTCCCTCAGAGTAATCAGCACGAAGATTTATTCTGATCCCTTATTATCAATGAAGAACACAGAGTCAGCGTACGACTCGGGCCTGTTTTGATGGCATCTAAGCCCATCTCCGACTACTTATCAACAGTGCTTCACTTTCAGAATGCTGCATATATGGTTAAAAATCAATGCAAACCAGTAACTTCATTCAAAAAATGAGCACGAAGTCTAACGTAGGACTACCTCCAGATGGCATCTTAAGCCCATCTCCATGATCCTTCCAGAAACGACTATAGAGCCTAACGTACGGCTCACTCCCCAGCATCGATCTTTCCAGATGGCATCTTAAGCCCATCTCCGTCAATTCTCCTATCAACATTCTCGAGTCTAGCGTACGACTCATCCCCCAGCGAAGTATCCAAATGGCATCTATAAGCCCATTCCCGCATCATCCACCAACAGCGAGTGCAAATTTTCAGGTGTACTCGAGTGTTCAATCATCTTCTACCTCCAGGTCACAAAAGACAAGCTGTCAATCTAACCTCCAATACAAGAAGATTGAACAGGCACTGTCATACCCCAAAATTTTCCTCCATCTACTCAAGAGATTTCATACATCCATACTCTAGGATTCTCAAGAGTTGATCGACAAACTCTCCCTAGACAATCAACCCAAACTAGGTTTTGTATCTCAAGTCAAGATGAACTTCCAACATCTCCAATGGCCTTCATGCCTCCTCATATGCTTCAAAGATTCTCCATGTCAAGTTTCAAGCCTCACAAGTCAAGTTTCTCAAACATTGCTCGATGGTTGAAAATCATTGTATTGACAAAAAGTCAACTGTGGTCAACATACAGTCAAACTTCATAATTTTGGTCAACATCCTCATTTTGAAGTTACATTCATCATTTGATCAAGGGTTGATCATGATTCATCAAGAAAACTCAAGATTTGCTCAAAAGTCAAACTTTCTAAATTAGGTTTCTAGGTGAAAAGTCAACTGAACTTTGACTGATCATAACTTTCATACTTTCTCGTAAATTTTTCCACCACCTCTTGTTTTGAAGGAAATTCAATTTCTACAACTTCATGTCTCACAAGAATGTCCAAAAATGCTTCATTTGAGAGGTATAGCTCAAAACATTACAGGTCATTTTCAAAGTCAACAAAAGTCAACTTTTGCTTTGAAGATATATTGAGCATGGTAACTCCAATTGAGATGAGACCAAAAGGTTGGTTAGAGGACTCTTAGAGCTTCAAAAAGTCCAAGAACACTCAAAATGTGGAAAATTGAGCAAGATACACTATTCGAAGTTGGGCAATTTTGGACAATTGCACAAAAGGACATTTTGGTCAAATGCAAAATTTTCCAAATGGCCTATAAACTTTTGATCCAAACTTGTTCATGACATGATTCTTGACCCATAAATGTTTCCTTGGTAATTTTCTATTTTATGATTTATATTTGAATTTTATGAATATTTAATTCAAAAATAAATTATATAAAATATGAAAAAATTAATTAATTTTTTTCAAAAGGATTGGATTTATATCTTTCAAAGTCCAAGAAAGCCCAAGACTCTTCAAAATTGCATAGCCATGGCATTCATGAGAAAATCAATTTTTGCAAATATTTGATTTGTTTTAAAGAGAAAATATTTTCATTGATTATTCAATCTTTTACTTGCTTTTGCCATCCAAATCTCTTCTATAAATACCTAGCATTGCATACAAGCTGCAGGACTGAAACCCCAACCCTAAAACCACCCAAACTCTTGCAAATTTTTTCAAGATTCTTGAAAATCAATTTCAAAAGCACCACCTCACTTCACAAACCATCCAAACGTGCTCGGGGTAAGTGAGTAAGAATACATCATTGTTATGGATCAAAGCAAGCTAAATCGAACCATATATATGCATACACAATTAATTTTTCTTGAATTTATTTTTATTACCAGCCTGCTTTAATTGATTCTAACGTTTGCAATGTGTTCAATGAGGTTCCACCGATTGATCCGGGTCATCGCTTTTGGAGGTTGCACTAGAAATACGACCATTATTAGGGCTTTTCGAATCTGCTTTGATCGAACTGCAGATACAGGCTCTTTTTAGCGTAAACCAAGGCCACCAATGGATTCAGAGGGTCGATTTAGGGGTAGGGTCTCCCTTTCCACATCCTGCATTTTTCTTTTTCTTGTTTTCAGCCTGTGTCATCTGAGAAGACTACGGAGCTAGGGGCTCAAGGTCGCTGACAAGGTTGACTCCCGATGCATGTGTACAATCGCATGCTGATTCGCTCACTCTTTCCACATGGGGTCCACGCTGCGTCGACTTTGATTTTCAAACATCCCAGACACGCTATACATATATGCCATTGATTAACTTCTCGTAACACCAAGTGTCACTTGGCCTAGTGGTAAAGGCGCTGGCAAGCAGAGATTCTCCTCCTGGTCATGGGTTCGATCCTCACTGGCACCAGTTTTGTTTTCTTTTACAAACTTTGCAATATTTTCATATTTTCTAATTTTCTAATATTTTTTGCATTGTTTTAATTATTTTCATATTTTTATTTCTGCATTTAAAAATTACCAAAATATTTTCTTTTGCATTTATTTTCTAAAATCTTTATTTAATTTAATAAATTAAAAAATTTATTTTTGCATGCATATTTATTTTTATTTGTAATTTTGCATTTAAATCATTGTAAATTCATTTTAAATTATTAAATTGCATCTAAAAAATCCCAAAAAATTATTTTAGCATGTTTACATTATTTCCAAGATGTCATATTTTTTCCAATTAAAATTTGCATTTTTATAACATTTTCTCTCGATTTCATCATATTTTCCGATTTCTGCTCGTTTACGTGTTAATCCGATCTGCATTTATTCTTCCGCTTTATTTTATTTTCAATAATGTAATTGTATACGGATGTAATAGTTTAATTTAGGATTTTATTTTCCGCATTTTAAATTATGTATCGCCCAAAGCCATGTAATAGCGTGAGATTTACCTTTCCGCACTTTACATTCCGCATTTTACTTTCCGCACCCTATAAATTACTAGTAATTAGGCGTATGGCAAGACTAAAATTGAACATAGCTCACTCTAATTTTCAAGATAAAATATCTGAATCAACACATTCTTTTCACACACGCACCCTTAGTAATTCTCTCGTTGCTTTTGCGAATTCAAATGGTCATGTCCTCGAACGTAGAGGTATTCTAGCACCGCTGTTCCAAACAAATCATCATAGCCCCTTCGATACAAAGATCATAAGACCCACGATGTCGCCTCCGAATACATGATCTTGACCTCGATTGTCGCCACAAAAATGATGATAGTCCTTCGAATGTGCTAGGATACTTCCTACTGTTGCTTTCTATGACCATCCGATGTCCTTCGAATGTCCCGCTACATCCAACGAATGGAGCTACCTACTAACTAATGGTATGGCTAAGCTATTCTAAAGGAACGTAGAAGTACAAAATGACCAATTTCGAGTGGGTAATAAGTCTTTTAGTTGCTTGCTCTTTCACACCACACACTTTTTCAAAGTTCAAATTTTTCAAAACAAAACATTTCCAACACTTTGTATACACCTACGAGTCATTACAAAGTCAAAGCGAATGCCTTTTCAAAACATTTTGTCAAACACACGAAAGCAATTTTAAAAAGTGATCTAGAGTAACTAAGAGCCAGATAACTCACGGATGGAGGGTGCTAATACCTTCCCTTTTCATAACCATTCTCCCACTCTAATCTAACGAAGGTCTTTTCACTTTTACCTTCCTTAATTGGATAAAATAAAAGTCGGTGGCGACTCTTGCTATCCGCACATTTGGCCTACAAAGTCAGTTAATTGCGGGAATCGTTGCAGGATTTTCGGAAGGTATGTTAATTGGATTTTGTCTCAAAGCAGGAATGGCAACCGGGTCTTGGTGGTAATGGAGTGTGTACTGTCCACTTCATGTCACTGTCCGATTAAGCTATATTGACATTAGTGGAAGAGTAGGTAATGGTTTCTCTTCCCATCCTCTATCGTGGTGTATTCTATTGGTAAGGAATTGTTTAGTAGAACGCATGGAACAGACCGGTAAGCAAATCACCAAAGGAGACTCAGCCTGGAACTGTTGCATTCAATCTCCACATGTTTGGGTATGTTGAAACAAGGAATGATAACGCTACTTGGATTTTCCGAGTTGATATCTAAACTAAAAGCTCATGCGGAAAATGCCCCATCAGATTTACGCCATGGTCATCTCAGTCAGAGATCCGTAGGCACCACTGCCTAACAATCGCCAATGTCCGCTATGGTGGGACATCCTTGAAGATCCTGGAGCGATGTGGTCGCAGAATCGTGCTTAGTGAAGGTGCTCATTATATCGTATGCATGGAGATGCACTAAGTCTCCTCGATCAGTTTACGCCCGTGACAAGATAACGTCTCGATTTCTTAGTATCAAACTCACTAAATGTCCACTATAACCGGAAGCGGATGGCTTGCACGCTCGGACTTGTATCAAGGAAAGAAGATTAGATCTTACTAATCTCCGTATCGCCTTTGCATGCAATGTTCAAGGTCATGGCTCGTGCCCCTTGGTGAAAAGGGGCAGATACGCCCGCTTTGTACCACCATGGGAATTTTTCGGGAACCGAGGTGATCTTGTCTCAGACGATTCTTCTATTAGCGCAGGTAAAGTTCTGCACGCTATTGGAATTGGTTCAATTGCGTGACCCGAGGCGACGGTTTTGATTGCTAAACCGCTGAGCCGCTGACGAGGCCGTTGAGTTTGTTGATTTTGTTGAAATTGCGGAGCAATTCCCCTGTGTTTGAGTGTGTTAATAGCGCGCTATGGCGCTACCTGCCGTTGTTGGACTCGACATTTCTTCGTGGTTTCGATACCATTCCTATGTCATGTTCTTTTCTTTGGAAACTCGGTTCCAACCTTCTTTGTTCCACACTAGAAGATCGCTTCCTTGGTTAGGCCCGTTCGAACCCCTTCTAATCGCATTCCCATGCTTACCATCTCGGTGAAATCGGGAGCTTAGCGATCATTCATTCATAGTAGAATGAGCCAAGAGTGTTTAAGAATACCTTAGTCATCTCTTTCTTCCAAGGGCGGGTTGACTTAAAGCAATTTCCTCCATAGTTGGCAAGATATTCTTTGAATGTCTCTTCCTTTGAGACATGGAGTTGATGATCCCGATCGAGCCATATCCAAGTTGAACTTATATTGTTGTACAAAGGCTTCACCTAAGTCATTGAATGTTTGGATACTCATACTGCCTAATCCCATGTACCACTTCGGCGGCACCGTGAGACTATCTTGAAGTAGTGGATTAACAACCGGTGATCTGTTGTATGTAGACATTTTCCGGCATACATCGTGAGATGACTTTGTGATGTGGAGTTTTGTACTTTTAAAGTCGTGGACTTGAATTTTGCGGGTATCCTCACGAGGAACTAAGCACGTATCCTCGGTGTTTTTCCAAATGCTTCTTTTCCACTTAATTGTTTTTATCTCAAGTGCATTTTTGAGGAGTTGTTCCGGAGATTCTCCATCGTTCACGGGAATTGTGGTTATTGCTCGAGTATGTGAACTTCTGCCTATGGTAGCTGCTACTACGGAAGCTGAGTTTGTCATAATTGGCAGAAACCGCATTGTTGTCATACCCCAAAATTTTCCTCCATCTACTCAAGAGATTTCATACATCTATGCTCAAGGATTCCTCAAGAGTCGATCGACAAACTCTCCTAGACAATCAACCCAAACTAGGGTTTGGTATCTCTCAAGTCAAGATGAATTTCCAACATCTCCAATGGCCTTCATGCCTCCTCATATGCTTCAAAGATTCTCCATGTCAAGTTTCAAGCTTCACAAGTCAAGTTTTCGCATAATTGCTCGATGGTTGAAAATCACAGATTGGACAAAAAGTCAATATGGTCAACATACAACAAACTTCATAATTTTTGGTCAACATCCTCATTTTGAAGTTACATTCATCATTTGATCAAGGGTTGATCATGATTCATCAAGAAAACTCAAGATTTGCTCAAAAGTCAAACTTTCTAAATTAGGGTTTCTAGGTGAAAAGTCAATCAACTTTCGATCATAACTTTCTCATACTTTCTCTAAATTTTTCCACCACCTCTTGTTTTGAAGGAAATTCAATTTCTACAACTTCATGTCTCACAAGAATGTCCAAAAATGCTTCATTTGAGAGGTATGGCTCAAAACATTACAGTGTCATTTTCAAAGTCAACAAAAGTCAACTTTTGATTTGAAGATATATTGAGCATGGTAACTCCAATTGAGATGAGACCAAAGGGTTGGTTAGAGGACTCTTAGAGCTTTCCAAAAGTCCAAGAACACTCAAAATGTGGAAAATTGAGCAAGTTACACCATTCACAAGTTGGGCAATTTTGAAAGAATGCACAAAGAGAGATACTTCTCAAAAATCAAATCTTTGCAAATGGGCTTGCTTTTTCTTCATCCAAACTTATTCCTCATGCAATTAGGAATATCCAAGCCCAATGCCACGAATTTTTGATTTATTTTTCTATTTAATTTTGAATTTATTCATTTAAATACAAATTAAATTTTAAAATAAATTATAAAATCAAAATTAATTGAAAGATTGATTTTATTCCTTCCTTGAGATTCAAGAAATTCATTAAAAGCCAAATTTCAAATTGGATCAAAAAGGCAAGATTGGATTGAAATTGATTGTTTTGAAAATTTGATTTTCATGAAAAATCAAATTTGATTATCATTGATTATTGATCAAATCTTTCCCAAAACAATGCCAAATCCTTCCAGTACTTATACTTGATGCATACCAATTGCAAGAGGACGAAAAATTGCTCCAGAAACCCTAACCTAAAAGCCAAAAAATCGTGTTCTTGAAGCAATTTGCAACCCTAGTTCCTGCTGTTTTCAATCAATTCTAAGGTGTCTATTGCATTCCTTGATACCTCTTGAGTCGATCCAGACCCTCACATTGCTCAAAACCATCCGTAATCAAGGAATCACGAATCGGTTTGTTCATACTTTTTCAAAATTGTGTTTCATTATTCATGCATTATTAACAAGTTTTGATGTTTGTTTCATGCTTAGAACAAAGTTTCAAGCAATCAAGTGTTAATTGCATTTCCATGGCCTGAAACGTAATATGCCATAACTAGGGTTCCCGAGCTCGATTTAGGGCTTGGCTTATTAGGAAAAATTGACCACGAGACTAGTACTCAGATTCGAATGATGCCTGAATCGAACCATGGCTTTAGAATTAATTTATATTATGTGTGCTTGATTTTCGTTTTAGTTGTATGTAGCGCCGAGCAAAAGCCGATCAAGTTTCAACAATTCAAATCGAGGAAGATGAAGTTTGGCGAGACGAGGCAACCAGGCATGACGCGCGGTTTGTAATCCGTCCGTCTGCTTATTGACACGCTGCGCGCCCCATCGATGGCAAAGGCGTGGTTGTGAGAGGAATGTCTCCAGTTCGATCCCTGGCCATGACATTTGATTATTTTTCACAAGTTTGCAAACTATTTTTCTATTTTTCATGTTTTAATATTTTTGCATTGTTTTAATTTCTTTTCATAATTTTTATTCTGCATTAAAAAATTACCAAAAAATATTTATTCTTTTTACATTATTTTCAAAAATTTTATTTAATTTAATAAATTAAAAAATATCTTTTGCATGCATATTTATTTTATTCATATTTTTGCATTTAAATCATTGTAAATTCATTTTAAATTACTAAATTGCATTTAAAAAATCCAAAAAAATTATTGTAGTATATTTATCTTATTTCCAGCATATAATAATTTTCTCATATAAAAAATTGCATTTTTCCTAACATTTTCTCTTATTTCGATGTCATCATATTTTCCGATTTTCTTATTCTTTCACAGGTTGTTCCGATTCGGACGTTTTCTTTTATCGTTTTATTTTTCCAATAATGTAACTGTTCATGGGATGTAATAGTTTAATTTAGGGTTTTATTTTCCGCATTTTAAATTATGTATCTGCCCCAAATCCATGTAATAGCGTAGGACATTTATCTTTCCGCACTTTACATTCCGCATTTTAATTTCCGCACCCTATAAATTGCTAGTAATTAGGCGTGTATGGCAAGATAAAATTGAACATAGCTCACACTAATTTGCAAGATAAAATATCTGAAATCAACACACTTCTTTTCACACACGCACCCCTTAGGTAATTCTCTCGATGCCTTCGATTCAAAATGGTCATGTCCTCGAACGAGAGGTATTCTAGCACCGCTGTTTCCAAACAAATCATCATAGTCCCTTCGATACAAAGATCATAAGACCCACGATGTCGCCCGAATACATGATCTTGACCTCGATTGTCGCCACGAAAAATGATGATAGTCCTTCGAATGTGCTAGGATACTTCCTACAAGTTGCTTTCTATGACCATCCGATGTCCTTCGAATGTCCCGCTTACATCCAACGAATGGAGCCCTACTAACTAATGGTATGGCTAGCGCTATTCTAAAGGAATGTAGAAGCAACAAAACGACCAATTCGAGTGGGTAAATAAGTCTTTAGTTGCTTGCTCTAAACCAAATGCTTTTCACACCACACACTTTTTCAAAGTTCAATTTTTTTCAAAACAAAACATTTCCAACACTTTGTATACACTTACATGAGTCATTACAAAGTCAAAGTGAAATGCCTTTTTCAAAACATCTTTGTCAAACACACGAAAGCAATTTTAAAAAGTGATCTAGAGCAACTAAGAGCCCAGATAACTACGGATGGAAAGGGTGCTAATACCTTCCCTTTTCATAACCATTCTCCCGAACTCGTAATCTAACGAAGGTCTTTTTCTCTACTTTTACCTTCCCTTAATTGATAAAAATAAAAGTCGGTGGCGACTTTGCTATCCGCACATTTGGATACAAAATCCTACAAAGTCTTCACCGTTATAGAATCGACGACTACTGGGACAAATACCTAAAAGAGAGAATTGCCTTAGGATTTCTAGATAACTTTACCGCTTTCGTTTGAATTGTATGCTTTATCTTTAAGGGTTGCTTGGGTATTATATTGTTGGGGATCCTACACCCGATCCGGTTTTAGGTAAGTGGCATTAGATCATCGCGACCGCTAGACGATAACTAAACGGTCAACATGATACACGTTAGCGTGACACTTTGTTGTCCCGATACTCTTCATTCCCAAGTTGAAGATAGTATTTGGCTTCGTGGTGTCATCAAGCGCTAACTAAACTTTTAGAACCTTAATTGACCCATCTTGGCCATTAGAAGGTAGTGAGATGGCCTTGGTGTAGACCGAGGTTGGTTGATACTCGATGCTACGCCATTGAGATCGACTTTTGGGATATTTTGATCGACCACTTGGCAGTCGATTGAAATAAACGCCACGAGAAAGATCGATGATGTGAGATTCCTAGAACCCTTACTATTATAGGACAGATGAACCAACTCAAACTTTTGGTGGGTAATCACCTATACCTCATGCAAGCCTTAACCCTAGGCTCATTGTGTGAATTGTTTGTGTGTGCTAAACATGACATCATGACATCATTTGCATTGCATATCATTTCTAACTATTTCAAGGACCTAGGGATTTATCTTTGCTCGCTTTGTAGGATTATGGCTTCTAGAAAGACTATCCGAATCAACTTCATGGGTATCCCTTCTCAACTCAAAGAATTGGTTTCGTAAATTTCCACCATGCTCACCATCAAAAGACATGGTTATCTACTTGATTTGGTTATCTCCGGTTTTGAAGAAGATATGATGCATGTCCTATTCCAGCTCTTTGATCCGAAACACCATTGCTTACATTTCCGATTATTAGTTGGTTCCTACCTTGAAGAGTTCTCTGCTACTGGGTACCTATTCTCGACCAAATGCCATTCACCGGTTGGAAAAGGTTCCTAAGTTCAAGACATCGCATCCGCTTACATCTTAAGCGCCGACATTGAAGCCAATTGGGAAACTAGGAGGAGTTAAGGGTTTACTTTCCAAGTTCTTAATCAAGAAAGCCCGAGAATTCCTCAAAGTTATGAGTTTCATGCATTTGAAAACATTGTGGCCTCTATTAATTTATGGTTTGGTTCTATTTCCTAACTCGGATCAATTCATAGACATCAATGCCATCAAATTATTTCTTACCCGCAATCCGGCCTACTTTACTTGGAGATATTCTACATTCTCCACACTGCATTACTAAGCGACAAGGAACTCTCATGTGTTGTATACCGTTACTTTCAAGGTGGTTTATTTCGCACCTTCCTCCATCGCTTTGAAGAATGAACAAAGGTTGAGATGGTCTCAAAGATTAATGTCACTCTCTCATTCCGACATCCGTTGGAATCTTTTCTCTCAAAAGGACTTCACATCATTGAGCCAGGAGAATTTAATGTACCACTACTTGGTATAAGGAGGTATTACTTACAACCCTCTCTAGCTCTACGCCGCTTGGTTTTGCTCGAAAAGATGGTCCACATGATATGCTTCTCCAAGATATTGTGTTCAACTACAATCACGATCTCGCAATACCGACGAAGTTTATACACGCTGGGGCATGGTAAAGAAGATCGATACCAAGACTTTGGGGCACCCGAACTCCATTCCTTGGGAACCTTACTCAAATGGGTGAGCTCGAGCTCAAACCTCATGATGCCATTCACGCCTGCTCTACCAAGAATTATGGAACCTGCTATAGGTGACGATCTATAATCGCTCTCCATCCCGACATGCCTACGATTTTGAAGACTTGAAGAGATCCCGGATTCAACTAAAAGAAGAGGGATACCTTTGAAGCTCGTTATGCAAGTGAGAAGAAAGTGTTAGAGTTGACAAAGCTACTTCATGAGGAGCGAAGCATCAATGCCTACATCGGCACCAAGAGGAAGCCCATGGGAGACCTAGAGCTTTAGGATGTTTATGTTTTCTTTATTGTTTTGAACTATCTCTTGTACTTAAAAGAAAAGAATAATGAAAAAGTACTAATAAATGTTTGTTCATTGCTTGTTTAACAAATTTAAATCTCTAAGGTCCTTGAAAACATTGCATTGCATTCGTGATAAACATTGCATATCATAGCATAACATTGCATCACTGTACATTGAGATTGGTTTTCTCATTTGCTCGCTATTTATTTTAGCGTAAATGGCTCTTGAACACAAAGATCTCCAAGCTCGAATGCCTGGGCCAGCAGATGTTCACCACTTGGTCCAAGGCCAAGAAGATCCAAGAAGCTCATCAACAAAAAGAAGAAGGTCAGGTCTCCTCAACATGGGCACGCCACAAAGGTGGTCCCATGGTCACCGTGATGAGCCTCCAAGTGTAAACCATGAAAGAACATTATGATGGCCAATACTCTAACGAAGATGACAAGTACAAGCAACTTGAGGATCGTCTCAATGTGGAAAACTTGAAGATGTCCGGCCGAACTTTGATGATCCGAGTCTTGTTCCCGTGTGTGATTCCTCCTAAATTCAAAGTTCCTACTTTTGCCAAGTATGATGGCATGTCTTGCCCAAAGTCGCATTGAAGTCCTATGTCCGTAAGATCAATCCCACACCGATGATGTAAAGTTGTGGATGCACTATTTTCAAGAGAGTTTGTCCGAACCCAAGAGGAATGGTATTATCACCAGAGAATGACCGTATCCGTATTGGAGTGACTTATGATGCTTTCTACGCATAATATGAGTACAATGTGAATTGACACCCACTGCATGCAACTACAAAGCATGTCTATGGGTCGGATGAGAAGTTCAAGGAGTATGCTCAAGTGAGAGATCTAGCAGCAGAGTTAAACCACCCTTGTCCAATAGGAGTTGGTTGATATGTTCATGGAACACCGACAGCCCATTCTTCAATCATATGATTGAAATTCTTCACGGATTCACCGAGCTGATACTTAAGCAGCGTATTGAAGTTGGTATCAAGAGTGGAAAGATTCATGTAGAGTCATCCAAACCAAGAGATCTTTTGGTAAGAAAGAAGCAATGCCGTATGGTCGAAAAGCCGAGCCAAGTCCGACCGCGCTCAACTGCGGGGGGCCAGATCTCCAATCCTACATCAAGACAACCTCGGCGAGACAACGCGTAGCCGTAACGCGCCCAAGACAAGCCATTTAAGATCAACATGCCATTGTCGCAAGCCTTGCAACACATGTTGAAAGCAGAGTCGATTACTTGAGGATCCTCCTTAATGTCAACTTCCTCTCCGAAGTAAAATCCTAATGCTAAGTGTGCTTACCATTCCAATAGCCCAGGCACGACATCGACAATTGTTGGGCTCAAGAACAAAATTCAAGATATGATTGAATCTAAAGATTAAGTTTGATCCTCCGCTGAGACCGAATGTGATAAACGCCTATGCCTAACCATGACAAGAGTTCCAATGTGTTGGTGACGATACTTATGTTTTCAACATAGATGACTTGACCATTCCTCCGATGACGTTAAGAAGAATTTGCCAAGTCGTGTCAATCCAGATGCCCACAGAATCGTTGGTGCCCATCCGCTACCGATGGTTGTGCTTGGTCGAGAAGACGGTTCAGGCATGATGGATAACCGTGAGATACTATTTCAAACCACCTGTGCGTAAGTGTGTGAAGAAATGTCTAAGTTGAAGATTGACAATGCGAATGAAACAAGACCATCTGGTGGGATACCTTGGGCAGCCAAGTGGAAAGTATGATTACATGGTGAAGTACACTGTTCCTGAGAGCTACAAGATTCCTATTGAAGATGTTAAGGCGAACGGATGGGGTGACGATTTCCCTGAAGACTATGCTGATGTTAATACAATAAGGATCTCCTCTGCTGATCCTGTGCCTAGAGTGGCACCTCTCATTATTACTTCTCCAAGACCAGCTCCATATTCCTCCGACAAAGCTATCCTTGGAACTATGGAGTCGAGGTTTACTATCATGCGCCAAGCAAGACCTCTCGACCATTGAAGATCTTACTGTTGAGGCTACCATTCCTGACATTGACAATATCACCGGATCAAGTAAGGTGACCCGAACCGGAAGGGTATTCTCTCCAGATATCTCCCCTCCAAAAGACACCGCGACTCCAACTCGCATTCCAGCTATTCAATCCATTCCTCAAGCTAGAGGGAAAGAACCGGCTCATCCCGCTCAACCGTAGTACCAAAGGAAGTTACTAAAGACACCTCCAAACAAGAAATGGAGGAAATTCAAGATTATCAAGAAGAGTGACTACAATATGTGGAATGCTTAGGACAGACCATTCAAAATCTCCATGCTTGCTCGCTTCTTGTGCTCGAGGCTCATGCTAATGCCTTGGTGAAGTTTCAAGAATGCTCATGTGCCGCAAGACACTACCACCGATCAATTTGAAGTTTGTATTGCTAGCCTGGCTGCCAACAACGGCCTAGGCTTCTCTCGATGTCGATTTGACTTCCGAAAGAAACATAACAAAGCCTTGCACATCTCGCTGAGTGCAAGGGTACACCGTCTCATGTTTTGCTGACACCGGTTCTGCTTTGAATATCCTACCAAGGTCGCTTTTGATCGACTTGATGTCGAAGGGTTGGTTCGAGACCCAGTGACATAATTGTGAGAGCTTTGATGGTTCTAAGCGAACAAGCATTGGAGAGCTCATCACTCACAAAGTCGGGCCTGCACTTTTGACTCCACCTTCTTTGTCATGGACATCCGTCCGCTTACCTTGTCACTCGGACGCCCTTGGATACATGGGGCAGGTCATTACTCTACTATGCATCGAAATCAAGTACCCGGTGAAAGGGAAGGTTGTCAGATGTGGTGAAGAAGAGTATATGGTCACCATCTACAATCGCTCCGATACTCGAGATGGAGGGTGAATTCTTCGAGACTCCGTCAAGCTTTTGAAACAATACCTGTGGTCATGCCCTGACTCTCCCACACTCCCGAATACACAAGCTCCGCCTAGGATGGCCTCACCGAAAGATGCTCAAGCCATGTTGAACAAGGAGGTAGTGCTATTTGGGACAACCCGATCTTCCCTTCAAATTTGACAAGACGGTTTAGGCTTCACCATCAAGGGTCGAAGATGATACGCCGCGAACGTGCCGACCAACTTCCTTCCGCATCACGCCAGTGGAATCCATGTTATAGAAGACAACGACAACGACTTCGACATCGCAAGTGAATCTTCCCAACCTGCATCATGGGCTCAGAATTGGAAGACTCAAGACGTCATACCAATCTCCTTTAACCAGAGTAATTGCTCTTCTTTGTTTTGCTTTCGTTTTTTTATGTTTTGAACAATAAACTTTGAAAGCCTAGTGCCTGCCCGGGCATCATGGCTCGCTTATGAGGGTTATTATCCGTCGCTTATGATTTTCATTCAATAAATTCATGGACTTTGCATTCAATTGTTTGTTTTCTTTACTTTATCACCCTTCCAAAGGCTATGTGTTTCTTACACACACCCACGTGATGCACTGCAGAATCACTCCGAATCTCGTTAATAACAACTATGCTAGTGCTAAATATGACTTCGATAATCCGATCTACCAAGCCGAAGATGAAAGTGAGGAAGATTGTGAAGTGCCGGAGAACTTGCCAGATGCACAGCAAGAAGAGCGGGTTATACACCACACGAAGAGCAAGTTGAGGAATTGGGTACCGACGAAGACAAAAAGAGATCAAGATAGAGCGGTCTTGAGAAAGGTCAAAGAAAGATTGGTTCAGATGCTACGAGACTACATTGAGGTTTTTGCTTGGTCATACGAAGACATGCCGGGTTTAGACATTGATATTGTGGTACACCGATTGCCGACAAAAGAAGGTTTTCTCCCAGTGAAATAGAAGGTTCGTCGACATGTCCCGAGATGTCGAGAAAATCAAAGCCAAGTTATGAAGCGCTCAATGTGTTTTAGTCACCTCTTATCCCCAGTGGATTGCGAATGTGGTACCCGTACCTAAGAAGGATGGTAAGGTACGAATGTGTGTGGATTACAGAGATCTAAACAAAGCGAGTCCGAAAGACGATTTCCCACTTCCTCATATTGATGTTTCGTTGACAATACCGCCAAAGATAAGGTTTTCCTTCATGGATGGTTTCTCCGGTTACAACCGATCAAAATGGCCTCAAGACATGGAGAAGACTACTTTTGTTACACAATGGGGCACTTTCAAAGTTATGCCTGCTCGGATCGAAGAATGCAGCGCCACTTATCGCACTATGGTGACATTGTTTCATGACATGATTCATCACGATAGAGGTCTACGCCGATTTACATGATAGCTCGTCACAGCATCAAGAAGAACATCTTGATCATTTGCAGAAACTGTTCGACAGGTTAAAGAAGTACAGGTTGAGACTCAATCCCAACAAGTGCACCTTTGGAGTCAGATCCGGAAAACTCCTAGGGTTTGTAGTCAGTGGAAGAGGTATTGAGGTTGATCCCATCAAAGTTAAAGCTATTCAAGAAATGCCAGCTCCCCGCACCGAGATGGAGGTCAGAGGTTTCTTGGGCCGATTGAATTACATTGCCAGATTCATTGCGCACTTAACTGCTACTTGTGAGCCAATCTTCAAGTTACTAAAGTAAAGATCAAGTAGTGGAATGGAATGACGATTGCCAGATCGCTTTTGACAAAATCAAGGAGTACCTACAGAATCCTCCTATCCTGATGCCGCCTACCAAAGAAAGACCTCTTATCATGTACTTGACAGTGCTAGAGAATTCAATGGGGTGTGTGACGAGTCTGGTCGAAAAGAGCATGCAATATACTACCTTAGCAAAAAGTTTACCGACTGTGAAACAAGATACTCACAATGAGAAAACTTGTAACGCTTTTGGTCGCCGACTAAGACAAGATATGTTGACTCACACTACCTTATTGATTTCAAGATGGATCCGATAAAATACATCTTTGAGAAACCATTTCTCCTAAGAATAGCAAGATGGCAAATGATCTTGACCAAATATGACATCCAAGACACTTCTAAAGCGATCAAAGGAAGTGGTAGCCGATCATTTGCCTCATCAAGCCGTAGATGACTATCACTATGCAGTCGAATTTTACCGAAGATGTTTTACTAGTTACAGATGAAGAACCAGCCTGACGAAGGACCGAACAAGGATCCCGATGGACCATGGTCTTTGATGGAGCCTCAAACGCACTTGGCAATGGCATTGGCGCCATCATTACATCCCCTACAGCGGACATACTCCTTTCACCGCCAGATTATGTTTCAGCTTGCACTAACAACATGGCCGAATATGAAGCGCATCATGGGTCTTAAAGTCGCTATCGACTTAAGAATCAAGTTCTTACAAGTGTATGGAGACTCTTTTAGTGATCACCGATTAAAGGCTAGTAGATAGCATCCGAATCTCATTCCGTATCGAGAGCATGTTCTCGAGTTTGATTCCTACCAAGAGATTACTTTTGATCATATTCCACGAGAAGAGAATCGTGGCGCACGCATTGGCTACTATGTCGCCTATGTTCATGGTTAGATGGGACAACGAGGCCCCTGATCATCATTGAGAAGTTTGATGAACCAGCATATTGTTGTGAGCTTGATACAGAAGAGAAACCTTGGTACTATGACGTGAAGAGGTATCTTGAGACTCAAGAATATCCCGCAGGGGCATCTGTTAATGATAAGAAGTTCATGAGAAGATTCGCTTCCAAATTCTTCCTCAGCAACGACATCTTATACAAGCGCAACCACGACTTGTGCTATCTACTGTAGACCGTAAAACAAAGAACACGTATCATGGAAGAGTTACACGAAGGCGCATTTGGTACCCATTCCAGTGGACACACGATGGCTAAGAAGATTTTGAGAACAGGTTACTATTGGTCCACCATGGAAGCCGATTGTCACCGCTATGCTCGATCTTGTCACAAGTGCCAGATTTATGCCGACAAAGTACACGTACCTCCAATACCTCTGAATGTTTTAACTTCTCCTTGGCCTTTTGCAATGTGGGGCATTGACATGATTGGAGAAATTAAGCCCACAGCTTCCAATGGACATCGTTTCATCCTTGTGGCAATAGATTATTTTACCAAGTGGGTAGAAGCAATTCGATGCATCATACCAAGAATGTTGTGGCTCGATTCGTCAAGCATAACCTTATCTGTCGGTATGGCACCCCCGAAAGGATTATCACAGATAACGGTTCCAATCTCAACAATAAGATGATCACCGAACTCTGCACGCAATTCA
The DNA here is from genome assembly GCA_021764765.1 of Vicia sativa. Classification (NCBI taxonomy): domain Eukaryota; kingdom Viridiplantae; phylum Streptophyta; class Magnoliopsida; order Fabales; family Fabaceae; genus Vicia; species Vicia sativa. Next base: position 253,461,603 of record CM038793.1, read on the forward strand.
AGATCAAGCATCACAATTCTTCTCCCTATCGGCCTAAAATGAATGGCGCAGTGGAAGCCGCCAACAAGAACATTAAGAAGATTATACGGAAAATGACAGTGACGTACAAAGATTGGCATGAAATGTTACCATTTGCTCTTCATGGTTATCGCACTTCAAGATTTAACATCACATGGGCAACCCCTTCTCTCTTGTATACGGTATGGAAGCCGCCTTACCTATCGAGGTTCAGATACCTCAACCGAGTCCTCCAAAACGCAGAGTTAGGTGAAGACGATTGTCTGCATCGCCTTGACCGATTAATTTGATTGATGAGAACGACTGGCCCATCCGCCATGGATGATTTATCGAAGGAATGATCGAGCATTTAACAAGAAGGTCAAGCACCGTCTATCAAATTGGTGACCTAGTAGTCAAGCGCATCATTCTTCCACAAGGTGATCCTGTGGGCAAATGGACTCCCACCCACGAGGGACCATTTGTAGTCAAGATGATTTTTCATGGAGCTATGATACTTAGCACCATGGATGGTGAAGACTTCCCACACCCCGTGAACGCAGACATAGTCAAAAAATACTACGATAAAAAAAGACCGCTAGGTCGACCGCCTAAAAGGTTCGCCAAAATAAAGGATATATACAAAACATGTACACCCGCAAGTCGAAAACCCAAAAGGTGGCTTGGGCAAAAAGGGTATCCCAGAGACCAAAACCCGAAAGGGCGGTCTAGGCAAAAGTTAGATTCAAGCGCACGACTATGTCTCTTCCAGATCACCCTGCCCACTACTATCAAGATTCAAGATTCAAATGGCAAAGATCACTACTCACTTTCTAACGATGCAAGGAGATGAGATAGTCGAAATATATGAGTACTAGCATAGTTGGAACTTAACGAGATTGTTTCCGCATAGCTTTTTACCTTCTTGTGTACAAAACTACTTGGCCATATGCCACCTCTTCAATAATACAAATTCTTTTCTTTACAATTTTCAATGTTGTTGTTTGCAATAAGTCCAACGCTTGCTTTGAATGACTATACGCATTTGACAATAAGAATCTAATCACAAACATATAAAAGTGAACATACAAAAGTACTTACTACAGTGCCTGTGAATTGGGACGACGACGAAAGTCACCAAAGCATTCCCCCACAGCATGATCCCCCAAAGGTGTCACCACAACACAACTTCCCCAGCAGAGCAAAGGAATCCACGAGCTGCAATTCCACTCGACTAAGCAATGTTACATCAGTCTCCAAGCAGTAACACCTCACCACCAGTCAAGATATTTATCCCCCAAGGGACATCCCTCAGTCCCTTCCTCTCTTCCCCGGCGGCAGTATCCAGACCCAAGACTTGGTCAGATAGTGCATCGGAGGAAACTACATCTTCATTCCCCGACCAGAGATTACAACGGGATCCTAACTCTTCCAGCCCGGTCTCCCAGCAACTATCAAATACTCTCCGGCGAGATCTACACCCAGAATCCCCAGTAGAGCGCCTCCTAAATTTCCTCAGCAGGATCTACATACAAGGTCCCCAACGGATCGCCTTCCAGATTTTCCTCAGTAGGGTCTATATGTGAGATCTCCAACAACGAGCTTCTCAAATCTCTACCTTCCTCAACAATATCTAGGCCCAAGACTTGGTCAGATAGTGCATAGGAGGAATCCCTGATATCTTTCTTCTCTTTCAAAAGCGAGTTCTCACCCACCAATTCCCCAAGGTAAGTCGAACTCAAACGGAACATCCGATCTTCTTCAAGATGGATATGTTTTGAAATACCACAACATCTATCATTCATACATTTTCATAAAGTCATAATTCATGCATATGTCATTCATATACACTGTCATGCATCATACTTTGCATAAGACTAACAAATATTCTATCAAAGTTCCTCTTGTTTTCCAAAACAACAAATACTGACGCAAACAGTCCAGATTAAGCCCGAACCGACGGAAAACTATCCGAAGACCGCCTGGTTGTCCTCCGACGATCGGTCCAGATTAAGCCCGAATCGACGGAAAACTATCCGAAAGACCACCTCTGGTTATCCTCCGATAATAGGCAATGGATCAACACCCGATGCACAACAGGGAAGCTATCCACATTTTTGCCAACTACTATCTCCCTCAGAGTAATCAGCACGAAGATTTATTCTGATTCTTTATTATCAACAGCAACTATAGAGTCTAGCGTACGACCCAGTTGCCTTGGATGGCATCTTAAGCCCATCTACGACTACTTATCAACAGTGCTTCACTTTCCGAATGCTGCATATATGGTTAAAAATCAATACAAACCAATAACTTCATTCAAAAAATGAACACGAAGTCTAACTTATGACTCCTTCTAGATGGCATCTTAAGCCCATCTCCATGCTCCTTCCAGAAACGACTACAGAGCCTAGCGTACGGTTCACTCCCCAGCATCGATCCTTCCAGATGGCATCTTACGCCCATCTCCGTCAATTCTTCTATCAATATTCTCGAGTCTAGCGTACGACTCATCCTCCAGCAAAGTATCCAAATGGCATCTGTAAGCCCATTCCCGCATCATCCACCAACAACGAGTGTAAATTGTAGATTGAGTGTTCAATCATCTTCTACCTCCGTGTCACGAAGACAAGCGTGTCAATCTAACCTCCAAGACAAGAAGATTGAATGGGCAACACATACCCCAAAATTTGCCCTCCATCTACTCAAGAGATTTCATACCTTCATGCCTCCTCATATGCTTCAAAGATTCTCCATGTCAAGTTTCAAGCTTCACAAGTCAAGTTTCTACAATTGCTCGATGGTTGAAAATCACCATTGGACAAAAAGTCAACTCGTGGTCAACATACAACAAACTTCATAATTTTGGTCAACATCCTCATTTTGAAGTTACACTCATCATTTGATCAAGGGTTGATCATGACTCATCAAGAAAACTCAAGATTTGCTCAAAAGTCAAACTTTCTAAATTAGGGTTTCTAGTGAAAAGTCAATCGAACTTTGACTGATCATAACTTTCTCATACTTTCTAGAAATTTTTCCACCACCTCTTGTTTTGAAGGAAATTCAATTCTCTACAACTTCATGTCTCACAAGAATGTCCAAAAATGCTTCATTTGAGAGGTATGGCTCAAAACATTACGTGTCATTTTCAAAGTCAACAAAAGTCAACTTTTGATTTGAAGATATATTGAGCATGGTAACTCCAATTGAGATGAGACCAAAAGGGTTGGTTAGAGGACTCTTAGAGCTTTCCAAAAGTCCAAGAACACTCAAAATGTGGAAAATTGAGCAAGTTACACCATTCACAAGTTGGGCAATTTTGAAAGAATGCACAAAGAGAGATACTTCAAAATCAAATCTTTTGCAAATGGGCTTGCTTTTTCTTCATCCAAACTTATTCCTCATGCAATTAGGAATATCCAAGCCCAATGCCACGATTTTTGATTTATTTTCTATTTAATTTTGAATTTATTCATTTAAATACAAATTAAATTTTAAAATAAATTATAAAATCAAAATTAATTGAAAGATTGATTTTATTCCTTCCTTGAGATTCAAGAAATTCATTAAAAGCCAGCAATTTGAAATTGGATCAAAAAGGCAAGATTGGATTGAAATTGATTGTTTTGAAAATTTGATTTTCATGAAAAATCAAATTTGATTATCATTGATTATTGATCAAATCTTTCCCAAAACAATGCCAAATCCTTCCAAGATTATACTTGATGCATACCAATTGCAAGAGGACTAAAAATTGCTCCGAAACCCTAACCTAAAAGCCAAAAATCGTGTTCTTGAAGCAATTTGCAACCCTAGTTCCTCACTGCTTCAATCGATTCTAAGGTGTCTATTGCATTCCTTGATACCTCTTGAGTCGATCCAGACCCACATTGCTCAAAACCATCCGAATCAAGGAATCACGAATCGGTTTGTTCATACTTTTTCAAAATCGTGTTTCATTATTCATGCATTATTAACAAGTTTTGATGTTTGTTTCATGCTTAGAACAAAGTTTGCAAGTTTATCTCAAGTGTTAATTGCATTTCCATGGCCTGAAACGTAATATGCCATAACTAGGGTTCCCGAGCTCGATTTAGGCTTGGCTTATTAGGAAAAATTGACCACGAGACTAGTACCAAGCAGATTCGAATGATGCCCCGAATCGAACCATGGCTTTAGAATTAATTTATATTATGTGTGCTTGATTTTGCTTTAGTTATAGCCGAGCAAAAGCCGACGAAGTTTCAAAAATTCAAATCGAGGAAGATGAAGTTTGGCGGAGACGAGGCAACTGTGGCATGACGCGTGCTTGTAATCCGTCTGTCTGCTTTCATACTGACACGCTGCAAGGCCCGGATCAGATGGCAAAGGCGTGGGCTTGTGAGAGGAATGTCTCCAGTTCGATCCCTGGCCATGACATTTGATTATTTTTCACAAGTTTGCAAACTATTTTTCTATTTTTCATGTTTTAATATTTTTGCATTGTTTTAATTTCTTTTCATAATTTTTATTCTGCATTAAAAAATTACCAAAAAATATTTATTCTTTTTACATTATTTTCTAAAAATCTTTATTTAATTTAATAAATTAAAAAATATCTTTTTGCATGCATATTTATTTTTATTCATATTTTTGCATTTAAATCATTGTAAATTCATTTTAAATTACTAAATTGCATTTAAAAAATCCCAAAAAATTATTGTAGTATATTTATCTTATTTCCAGCATATAATAATTTTCTCATATAAAAAATTGCATTTTTCCTAACATTTTCTCTTATTTCGATGTCATCATATTTTCCGATTTTCTTATTCTTTCACAGGTTGTTCCGATTCGGACGTTTTCTTTTATCGTTTTATTTTTCCAATAATGTAACTGTTCATGGGATGTAATAGTTTAATTTAGGGTTTTATTTTCCGCATTTTAAATTATGTATCCGCCCAAAGCCATGTAATAGCGAGACATTTATCTTCCGCACTTTACATTCCGCATTTTAATTTCCGCACCCTATAAATTGCTAGTAATTAGCGTGTATGGCAAGATAAAATTGAACATAGCTCACAATAATTTGCAAGATAAAATATCTGAAATCAACACACTTTTCACACACGCACCTTTAGGTAATTCTCTCGATGCCTTCGATTCAAAATGGTCATGTCCTCGAACGAGGTATTCTAGCACCGCTGCCTTCCAAACAAATCATCATAGTCCTTCGATACAAAGATCATAAGACCCACGATGTCGCTCCGAATACATGATCTTGACCCTCGATTGTCGCCTACGAAAAATGATGATAGTCCCTTCGAATGTGCTAGGATACTTCCTACAAGTTGCTTTCTATGACCATCCGATGTCCCTTCGAATGTCCCGCTTACATCCAACGAATGGAGCTACCTACTAACTAATGGTATGGCTAGCGCTATTCTAAAGGAATGTAGAAGTACAACAAAACGACCAATTCTGAGTGGGTAAATAAGTCTTTTAGTTGCTTGCTCTAAACCAAATGCTTTTCACACCACACACTCTTTTTCAAAGTTCAATTTCTTTCCAAAAACAAAACATTTCCGAACACTTTGTATACACTCTTACATGAGTCATTACAAAGTCAAAGTGAAATGCCTTTTTTTCAAAACATCTTTGTCAAACACACAGAAAGCAATTTTAAAAAGTGATCTAGAGCAACTAAGAGCCCGTAGATAACTACGGATGGAAAGGGGTGCTAATACCTTCCCTTTTCATAACCATTCTCCCGAACTCATAATCTAACGAAGGTCTTTTTCTCTACTTTTACCTTCCTTAATTGGATAAAATAAAAGTCGGTGGCGACTCTTGCTATCCGCACATTTGGATACAAAATCCTACAAAGTCGGGCCACAGACACAATTGTTACTGTGGAAGAGTTACCCATGTTATGGAGTAAATGTAGAGTTTTGCTGCAAAGTAGGTATTTCAAGCGGGTTGTTTGAGAAGTCGGTTACGAAACCGATGCCAAAGTTGAAAGGCATGCCCCATGGATAGCCTTCGCATACCGAAGGTGAACCATCGATCGCGACAAATTAAACCGAGTAGTAGTGTCTTCCGAGATCGCTGCTTGGTTTTGACCGCCGATGTCGCTTGTTGACTTTGCGCTGCGGCCAATGAGTTGACCAAAGATGTGAGTCTCTCCACTTCTTGCAATGTTGTTACCGTGCTACGGAGTTCAACGTTCTCTTGTTCAAATCCTTCCATTACTTTTCTTCTTTTTGATCTTGTATCGTACGTTCGAGTTGGCTGTGGATGCGGTCGAGAAACTCTAAGACGCGACAGCTTGGCGATCTTTTCCTATCTGTTCAAACTGTTCAAAGATCAGACTCTAGACAACAGACTTAAATGCAAAGTATGATGCATGATTATGATTGTAAAGAAAAGGAATTTCCAAAGAATTTATGCTAAAAAGAGAAATTTCTGGAAAATATTTGGATGGAAAACACACATTTATTGATTAATGAAAGAAGATTACAACAATTCTGTTTTTTTTTTTGGAGCATTGCTCACACAAATGATAAAATAAATGATAAAATTACAAACTAAATTGAACTAATTAAATGTCTTCATCGGATGAAGATCTAAAGGCTTGATGTAGCTTCAACTTCAGGATTTCCTTCCCATAGTGAGCTTTCAGTTCAGCTTTCTCGGTTTTTAGCTTGTTAATGACTTTCTTCCACTTGTCGGGAACAGGATCGTTGGTTGTCATTTCCTCAAGCTTTCTTTTCCTTTCTTTGACGTATCTCTGGATTGCGTTATCTTTCTGAAGAATCTTCTCATCCTTCTCCATGAGCCATTCATCTTGGAAATAAAGCGTCTTTTCGTGATCTTTGACTTGCTTCTTGAGCTTATCATTCTCAAGATTAGTCTTAAGGAACTTGTTTTCCAAAGCCTCTTTTTCAAACCTTATCTTGGCCAAAGCTTCTTGGTATTCTCCCATAGTTTCGACGGGAAAAATTGTTATTTTGAAGCGGTTGAGAACATGGGTTCTTCATAAGCGTAAGGCATTCAAATTCTTCGCTTTTTCTTTACCCAAGAAGTGTAGGTTTGGCTACACAATTCTTTGCCTTACCTTTTCTTTCTTTCGATGTGATGCCAAGCTCGATCATCCTAGCCTTCAATCCTTGGGAATCTTCTCCTTCGTGATAGAAATAACTCTCTACTATAAAACCAAGAGGTTTACTAGAGTTTGCGATCCGAGTTGACGCCCGCCAGAATGGGTTGTAGTTAATTCCTCCTTTCGCACCGATGAGAGGTACATTGGCAAATTCTCCACTCTCAATGATTTCCATCTCATTGTCCGCCAAGGTATACCAATGGATATCGCTTGTAAGAGACATGAGTCTTTAAGACCAATTCCATTCATCTTTGTTTTCGGAAGATAGAGATTTAGGCAAGTGTGAGACAATCCATTTGAAAATAGAGGTACACAACACACGATAGTTCCGCCTCCTTGACGATTTCTATGATGAATAGACGACGTGTCACCAAGTAGAGTGGGAACGGATTTCCAATCGAAAGATCCTTATGGCGTTGATATCAACGAAATTTGGGACGCTGGGAAACAACACCAATCCATAGAGGAGTAAAGCTAAAATAGCTTCAAAGGCTACCATACTAACGGCTTCAGAATTTAAGAGCCTCACCATTAGAACTTTGAAGTTAGTCCTAAGAGTTTTCCTCCGTAGTTAGGTTTTTGTCTATCTCGATTTTTAAGTGAGTCATCGCTATGATGATCGGTGACTTAGGAATGGCTTCCAAACCATTGAAAGACACTTTGTCCGACATCGAGATACCTAAGATATGCGCGCATTCTTCCAAAGTAGGCATCAACCGATAATCGTGGAAAGTGAAACATAGATGGATCGTGAACCGAACGAAAGTTTTGAGAAGTCCTTCATCAACGTTAGTGTTCGTGAGAGTTAAAAGAGTTCCATAGCGTCAAACCGAGGATCTTCTACCAAGGATGCTAACTCTTTGACTTTCCTACATCGAATTCTAAAATCGATTCTTGGTGAATCTTCCTCTAACGTCCATCACTCTAACCTAAAATATTTTACAAAGAAAAATCTCTAAATTCTTTGGAAATGGGAAGAGAAATAAAGTTTTTTTTTTGAATGAATGAATGAATGCATGAATGCGGCAAACATGGTTAGTAGTTATACACACGGTCAAGCGTTCGAAGTCACGAGCATGAGGCCAACGATAAGAATCAACGTGGTTAAGTTCTAAGGGCTTATTCATCTGTGAAACGGGTTCTACTGATAATACAGGCTCAACACTCCTCTTTGAAATATTATCGAATTTGTTGAATACTCGATGGTCCAATAATATTTTTCAAGAGAAACTCGTTTGATCGTAGTCTCGCATGACAATTACTCTAGGCTTACGCCCGAATAATCTCTGCACTACACCCTAAATGGCCAGGATGGGTTATGTGTTCTACAGCCAACTCAGCTTCGTAAGCCCCCTTGAAAGCAAAATGTCTTCGCAAATACTTGCTAAACACAAATACCTCCAAGACAACCTCCACCGAGAGAGGGATATTAACTTCGTAAGTATTGAGACTTCTCACGTATTAATACCCTCACCTAGATCTTAAAAATGTTTCTTAAATCCGGGTTAGGATTTCTTTCCATCAGATGAAATCGCGAAAACACACAATAAGTAAAAACAGACATATGCACAATATGAAAGCTTATCCCCTTTCTTTTCTTTTTTGAAAACAAAAAAAGCTTGATGCTCTTGAGCAGAGTCACATTTTTTTGAAAATCAAAGTTTCAGCGTACTCCCCAGCAGAGTCGCCATTTTTTTTGTTCGCGTTAAAAAGTGACGCGCTAGAGAATTCGAATGTGAATTCAGTTCCTCTGGCTCGAAACGATTTACTCTTTTGATTTGTTTATAAAGATGCCGCGAGCATCAAGCTTTATTATTTTCAACACAAGAAAGATGATTTAATGATTATGAAAAAGGGGAAAGCTGTTAATACCCTCAATTGATTTGATATGCGTAACGACTAGCGCAAACTAGACGCAACACATTGGGGAGATTCTGAGTAAGGGGGTTTGTTATATAAAGGGAATAGATGGAGCACCCTAAATATATATAGTTATCTATAGCTTTATATATGAATACGTTTGATATGTTTGTGTGTTTTAATTGCTATTTCTATGATTGGGAAAGTTTCTCCTTTGGGATTTTAAGGAACAGATTGTGTGGGATTCTAGCGTTTATTATTATTGTGCTCGCAAAGATCTGTGGATCTTCTGCATACATATCCCCTAGTGGGAATCAGAGCATTTGTAGCTCGGATCTACAGGGTTCTATGGTTTGTTTGGTCTGAGGGAGAAAGAAATTTGCTCGCCAAGGATGAGACCTTGTGCCTACGTATTCTCAAAGGGATGTTGAGAAAGTCAGAGCAATCGTAGTTCCCACTTATGCTAGTGGAAAGCAATGGGATGTTAGCAAGAGACTGACAAATGTCATCTTAATGAAAAATGTATCTAATCTATTTCATCACATACATTTTTGAAAATTTTGATTGATAAAAATCTTTCGTCGTAAGTATTAGGTGTTTTGCTTGAGTGTACAAGCGTTACCACTTACATGTTTAAGAAGGATGTTTGAAAAAAGATGTTTGAATCTTTTAACTGTAAGTATTGGGTGTTTTGCTTGAGTGTACAAGCGTTACCACTTACAATTAACAGATGTTTTTGTTTGAAAAGAGTTTGAAAAGTTTTTTACTATATGTGATGTGATAAATGAGATATTTCTTCCATAGAGATGATAGATGTCTAAATCTCGAGGAGAAATTGATTGGATTAAAGGATGCTTTTAAGAAGCCCATGGGTCCTTGTATTGTAAGCCCAAGAGAAAGCATTCCGAGGGTCATCGAGGGTCATCGAGGGTCCTTGCATGAAGCTCAAGAGGAAGCTATAGGGTATGGCTGGCTTTGTCTTTAAAAGGGATTTCACCGGGAAACCATCCTTTTGGAATTAAGAGCAATTTCACCGGGAAATTATACTCTCTGGGTTCTATCCTAACATGGGTGATTCTTTGTATTGGAAGCCCAATAGGAGGCTGTTAAGAGATTTTATGGTCTCTTTCATTGTATGATGCCCAAGAGAAGGCTAAACTCAATGAGGAGTTCTTTTGAATGAAGCCCAAGAGGAGGCTGACTCAACAGGGGAGTGTGTCTTATATGAAGCCTAAGCGGAGCTTAAACTCAGATGAATGAGTTTTCTTATATGAAGCCTAAGAGGAGGCCTGAACTCTGTGGGGAGAGTTATCTTGTATAAAGCCCAAGCGGAGGCTATACTATAGGGAACCTACTGGTTAGACTAGTTGTTATGTTATAACTAGACAATTATATAAACAAGTGTGTGTGTGATACGTATTCACAGGAGTTTATGAAGGAAATATAAACAATGCATGATGTTTATTTACAAGAGTTTATGAAGGAAATATAAACAAGTGTCTGTGAAACGAACGTCAAAAACGAGCGTAACTTGATTATTTACAAGTTTGAATGTGTACAAGAAAGTAAATATGTACACGAACGAGTATTTATGTACAGAGAAAGATGGATGTACATAGGAGGGTTGGGACTTACACCATAAGGGTGGCCCATTGATTTAAAAGAAGTTTCACAGGGAATAATGCTCCTTTTAATATCAATGGTATTCAGTGTATATATACAGATGAAACGGAAAACAAACGATCGAAGTTTATCTGTGAAAAGTATATGTATTATGTACAGACAAAGATTTGTATGTATATGAAAAGAATTTGATATGTACAAGGAAAAATACGTATGTACATAAAAGAATGTTTGATTTGTGTATACACAAGTGAAGTGAAAACAAACGATCGAAGTTTGTCTGTACTTGAGTATAAAAAGTATCTGTGTTATGTACAGATAAAAATTTGTATGTATTTGAAGAAAGTTTGATATAAAGAAATATTATGTACATAAAAAGAATTTTATGGGAGTTACACCGTGAGGGAGGCCCGTGATTGATTGAGAAATTCGAGAGAAAACGAATTCGGTTTTATCGTTTAAATCGGATCGATCATGGTAAAAAGATGTAAGTTTGATGAAAAGTTTTGAAAAAATGATTTTGAAAATGTTTTGAAATGTGAGGTTCATTTATGAGAAGTTTTGAAAAGAATCGGAATTCGAAAGTTTGAAAAATTCACCTTTAAAAGGTGTTTTGAAAAGTGTTCAAAGTGTCATTTTCGGCTCGATTAAAACATAATCAGATGAAAGTTTTTTCTGAAAATTTTTGCACTATCATAAAATAGATACATTAATTGACAAGTGTACAAAAAATCACCTCAAAATGGTCCATGGGAGGTTTGAACCCATGACCATTGGGGTGGCTACGTGGCAGAGAAGACTACGAGCAAGCTGGCAACCGCTGGGACAAGCGTGCTTTTGTGTTTTTGAATCAAAACACGTGTTAATAAAACATTGGAAAATTTAAATTTGAAAACTCAAGAACACGCGCGAAGCCCTGTTCTTCATCTTTGATTCTCAGATTCTTCAATCCATGCTAGAATCCTTGTTTCTTGATGGAATTGGATGAAGTAAACATGAAAGTTGCTCGATTTTTCACAAGGAACACGATGGTGGATGTTAATTGCATTTATTTTTGGTCTAACACGATTGAATTTCTCGAAATCACGAAGAACCCTAGAACTGTAATTTCTAATTGAAATGATGTGTAGTTGATGATTTTTCAAATTGTTTGAGGGCTAAGGATCGTGATGAGTGCAGAAAACAATTGGCCAAGCGTTTTTTCATTTAAATGCAAGGAATCATGAGTTTGAAGTTTGAGTTCTCACCTGTTCAAGTTGAGATCGAAGATGGTGTTGGAGTGTTTCCAGAACGAATTTTATGATTGTTGTAGCATCATCGGCCTATGTGGAAGGTATAGGAATGGTCTGCTTGCTTTGAATCACTTTGAATCACTCCAGCCAAGTCCACCTGCACATTCTAAAAATGGAAGCTCGATTTCTTGGTTAGAGTTGTTACAGATGCTTGCTAATGATTTGGATCATGTATATGATGTTCATGGATGATGTTTGAATGATTAGAACATCAATTGCTCAAGCCAAACTCCAAATTCGAATGCTTAGGCAGTTTGTACAAGCTTGGAAGCATGAAGTTCAAAATCTGATTTTTTGTTGTTTTTAGTTTGATTCTAAGTTACAAACCAGTTACATGTTGATATTAAAACATGTTAGACACCAATTTTTCATGTTTCTTCACAAATTTTAAAATTGCAAAGTTTCTTAAATATCACTATGTTTCTTGATTTTTAAGTAAGAAGAGAGAAAGCATGACTTTGCATTGCTTTGGTGTAGATTCAAATGGCCAACATGACCTATATTTATAGGTCAAAAGTTCTGAACAATTAGGCACAAGTACATGGCATTGTAATTTGAAGTTGCCTTAAAGGGTAAGAAAGACTTTTGGCAAAAGGAAAAGGAAGCTTCCTTTTTAACCATGTGTTATTTTTCCAACTTGAACCAATCCTACAATTATTACCTCTAGCTAATATTTATCAGCTCTAAACTCCATTTGGCAAGGTGGCATTGCTTCTAGATGAAGAAATCACAAAATGACCTATAATTTTAAGTTTTTGAACTTTAAAAATCATGTTCATGGAGCCTTATGTTTCAATTTCAAAAGTATAGCTAGACTCCATGGATTTGAGAGTTCTTGGACATTTTGGAAATCTTGTTTCAAGAGCTACAACTTTCATGTTTTGAGTTTTTTCCAAATCAAAGTGGAACTATGTGAAAAAATGCCATGAAGTTTGGAAAAAATACAAAATTTTAACACTTAGAAATTTTCTAAGTGTTGAACTTTGACTTTTTGTTGACTTTTCCAAATTCTTTGATTTTTATGATCATGATGGATCATTTGAAGTATTTTGATGATGGAAAAGTTTTGTTTTGAAAATTTGACCAAAAGTCAAAGTTTGACTTTCTGTGCAGATGAATTTTCATCAGATGTTTCTGAAATTGACTGATGAAGTCTGTGAACTTCTGGGATGTTTTGAATCCAGAAATTAGGTCAAGAATTTGTTTCTAAGATATAATGACCAATCTCTAGCCAAAAAAGTCATTCATTGTTCAAAAAATCAGAGAATACTTATGCTCGATCAAAACCCTAATTGGTCGATCCTCAATTGATCAGTGAGAAAAGATGGATATCTGATGATCAGAGGTTGATGATTTGATCAAGATAGATCAAATGAGGTGAGTAAAACTCAAACCCTAAGTGGTTGCTTCTTGAATCAGATGAAAATCTGATGAAACCCTATTTTGACCTGTGAATGCTATACCCGATTAATGCTGTCTGAACTGTTAGTGATGCAATGATGCAAATGTAAAGTGGTATATTAGGTCAAAAATTGGGGTATGACAGAGGCGAGTAAAGTAATTAAGCACAAAATACACTTCTAAACCCTTAAATAATTATTAGAATAGATATTTTTTATTTGATAAAGATTAATTAATAATTTAATCAATAATTATCAAATAAAAACTATCTTAATACTAATAATTATTTAATATAAAGCAAAATTCATTTGCATAATTTAATAGAAATTAAATGAATGAAAAATAAAATAAAAATCACACAATACAAATCCCGAACTTTAAATGATTATTAGAAAGGATATTTTTTATTTGATAAAGATTAATTAATAATTTAATCGATATTATCAAATAAAAACTATCATGACAACTAATAATTATTTAATACATCAAAACAATTTATTTGCATAATTAATCAAAATAAATAAAGAGGAAAGTTAGAAATTGTCCTGTTTTGAAGCAATTATGGGGGTGCTAACAAGAAGTCCAATAAGAAAATCCAGGCCCAAATAAAGGGCAGCCCAATAATCCTGCAGAATACAGTGCTTCGCTCCATGGACGGTCTACCATAGGCCAGCGCTTGTAGAGCATTAGATAATCATTAGATGAACCCAAATACGGATCGGACGGTGTAGAGAAGAAGAGAGCATGATAATGGCAAGAGGGACCATATTCCAGATTTAATAACAATTAATTAGTGGGTGGTGACATCTGTCACCACCGGATTAAGCCACAAAACACATGATAAACCAAAGTAAAACCTAATTAAACCACAAATAGCAAATTAGTCAGAAATTACTTCTTTTCACTCTCTCTCTCTCTCTCTCTCTCTCTCTTCCTAAGAAAAACACTCTTGCTTCTCTCTAGAATTTTCCTCGCCAAAAAAGGCAAAGGGGCCGCGCAGGAAATCGCCTTGCGGCGGTGACGGCGGCGGCTTTCGGCCAAAACATTCCGATTTTGATTTTTTTTTTGTTATTTCGATTCCTCTTTTCCTTTTAAACACTAATCTGAGGTTGATTTGCAGGACAAAAAACTCAAGGTGTTCCCTAGATCTAGAAAGGTAAAACAAAACCCTAACTCTCGGATTCTCAGAAATATAGATGACGATGATGAGGTGCTGAAAAATGATAGCAAAAGGGAGAAGAGCTGAAGTGATGGAGCCAATGGCGCTCGAAAATCGAGATGTGTAACAACCTTGTGTAACCTCGGGTGAGATCCTTCCAATTCTTTGTCTTCTTTGTTTTCTAACGAAATCTATGTTTGTTCTTCTTTCCAATTTTTATTTCTAAAGGGTTTGTGTTTAGGAAGATGATGAAAAATGGTTTGGGGTTTGGTGTTTGCTGCTGTTCTAGGGTTTTCGTGAATTGTATCCTCTTGAACTCTGTGCTATAAATTCTTTTATAATGTAAAAATTAGGGTTCTCTGTATTTGGATTTTTCTGAGTTGTGAATAGTCAGCCTGATTAAGTTTTTGTGTTTGGGCTCATTACGTTTTCTGATTTCAATTCGTGGCCTTGTTGGTGAATCTAGACTTTACTGTGGTGAATTCTTTTTTCTGAGTTTTTGTTACAATTTTCTGATATGTTGCTTATTATTGGGATGGAACTTGTAATTTGTTACTGCACTATGATGTTTTTCTGAGTTTCACTGCAGTAATCGCTTCCCGTACCTCTCTTTGTGAACCAAAGTGAAATGCCTTTTTTCTTGTGTATTTTGTTTTGAGATTTGCAATAGCGGTGATTTAGCCGATGACGTGAATTTTTTATTTTTGTGAAGAAACAATTGCTACGAGGCTTTGAGAAAATTCTTTGTGGATTGCACTTGAATAACTATGATGAATCTTTCTGAGTTATCCTTTTCACACCTCCCTTTGTGAGCCAAGGCTTCTCTTTTGAGATTTGCAATAGGAATAGTGTATGTTGATGATTAAAAATCTGATTTTTGTTTAGGCTTTGAGATTGCTTGAATACGATTGAACACAAACCTTGAATTCTGATTCTTGCCATAGATCCCTAATGATGAAAACTTAGATATTTTGCTTGAAACTTTCTATTTATGTTTTTACCTTGATTTCTAACCATTTCTTTTTTCTTTTGTTTCATGAATCGCAACAATGGCGAGGTTAAACATGAAGAGAGAGAAAAAATATGAGGGCTTGAAGATTAAGTGAACTTTTCATAGTTTAGAACACTTTGTATCCATTAGGAATCTTGGTAGATCAAACTTGTAATTTTCACTTTTAGAAATGAAAACTTGTAATTGGTGATGAAGTTAGAAATAAATGTATTCAAACTTTGTAGTTGTAAACTTGAATAATAATAAAACTTTGAGTAACTTGGAAATCTTGAGCATGAATGAAAAGAAATGATTTAGAAATCGTGAAGATTCACTTGAAATTCTAAAAGCTTGAATTATAATCCATTTCAATTATTGCATAGAAGTTGATATGAAGAACTTGAGAACTGGTTTCCTTTTGAACCATAATGTGTTCCTTGCTTGAAATAGTTCTTGCCACCATAAGCATATATAATTTTGAATAAATTAACTCAAGAAGATCCAATAATCCAATTTTGCCCTAATTTCTTACAAGCTTCAAATAACTTGATTCCACTAAATATCTTTAAAAAGCATGAATGCATACCAACCCAAAAAATTCAATCCTAACGGAACAAAACCACATGTTCATGTAATTTCAATGAAACTATTAACTCAATTCAAATTTCAAACCAAACTTGTGTTCCCCAAGAAAATAAGCAATCTCTAATCATGATAATTCTTTTATTGTGATGAACGTAAACCTGTACAAATCTTGATGGAAAAGAAAACATATTCTTAAAGTGAGAGTCCTAATTTCTTGATGATCCTTAGTTGATGAACGAAGATGTCTTGATACAAAACTCAAAATAATAACGCTCCAGAAATTTGTCAAGATAGATGTCACACGCTCTAGAAATCAAAAACCAGGCACAAAAGCCCATGGATATGAGAAAGTAAGATTCAATTCCAAACCCTTGTGTTCGCGTTAAAAGGTGACGCGCTAGAGGATGCGAACATGAGTTCGGATTCTCTGGCTCGAAACGATTTAAATCTTTTGATTTGTTTATAAAGATGCCGCGAGCATCAAGCTTTATCATTTTCAACACAAGAAAGATGATTTAATGATTATGAAAAAGGGGAAAGCTGTTAATACCCTCAATTGATTTGATATGCGTAACGACTAGCGCAAACTAGACGCAACACATTGGGGAGATTCTGAGTAAGGGGGTTTGTTATATAAAGGGAATAGATGGAGCACCCTAAATATATATAGTTATCTATAGCTTTATATATGAATATGTTTGATATGTTTGTGTGTTTTAATTGCTATTTCTATGATTGGGAAAGTTTCTCCTTTGGGATTTTAAGGAACAGATTGTGTGGGATTCTAGCGTTTATTATTATTGTGCTCGCAAAGATCTGTGGATCTTCTGCATACATACCCCCTAGTGGGAATCAGAGCATTTGTAGCTCGGATCTACAGGGTTCTATGGTTTGTTTGGTCTGAGGGAGAAAGAAATTTGCTCGCCAAGGATGAGACCTTGTGCCTACGTATTCTCAAAGGGATGTTGAGAAAGTCAGAGCAATCGTAGTTCCCACTTATGCTAGTGGAAAGCAATGGGATGTTAGCAAGAGACTGACAAATGTCATCTTAATGAAAAATGTATCTAATCTATTTCATCACATACATTTTTGAAAATTTTGATTGATAAAAATCTTTCGTCGTAAGTATTAGGTGTTTTGCTTGAGTGTACAAGCGTTACCACTTACATGTTTACGAAAGATGTTTGAAAAAGATGATTGAATCTTTTGACTGTAAGTATTGGGTGTTTTGCTTGAGTGTACAAGCGTTACCACTTACAATTAAGAGATGTTTTTTTTTGTTTGAAAAGAGTTTTGAAAAAGTTTTGAAAAGTTTTTGACTGTATGTGATGTGATAGATGAGATACTTCTTCCATAGAGATGATAAATGTCTAAATCTCAAGGAGAAATTGATTGATTAAAGGGATGCTTTTAAGAAGCCCTTGGGTCCTTGTATTGTTAGCCCAAGAGGAGGCATTCCGAGGGTCATCGAGGGTCCTTGTATGAAGCTCAAGAGGAAGCTATAGGGTATGGCTGGCTTTGGCTTGAAAGGGATTTCACCGAGAACCCATCCTTTTCTGAATAAGAGCAATTTCACCGGAAATTTTACTGGGATTTGAAAGTGATTTCACCGGAAACCATCCTTTCGTGGTTCTATCTTAGCACGGGTGATTCTTTGTATTGAAGGCCAATAGAGGTCGTTAAGAGATTTCCTATCTCTTTCATTGTATGATGCCCAAGAGAAGGCTAAAATCAATGAGGAGTTCTTTTGAACGAAGCCCAAGAGGAGGCCGACTCAACAGGAGTACTGCCTTATACGGCCCAAGGGAGGCTAAACTATGGGGAGAGTTTTGTACAAAGCCCAAGAGAAGGCTAGACTCTGTTGGAGATAAATTATCTTGTATGAAGCCCAAGCGGAGGCTATACTGTGGGGAACCTATTGATTAGTCTAATTGTTATGTTATGATTAGACAATTTGTATAAACAAGTGTGTGTGTGTGATATGTATTCACAGGAGTTTATGAAGGAAATATAAACAATGCATGATGTTTATTTACAGCAGTTTATGAAATATAAACAAGTGTCTTGTGAAACGAACGTTAAAAACGAAAGCGAACTTGATTATTTACAAGTTTGAACTGTGTACAAGGAAATGAATATGTACACGAACGAGTATTTATGTACAGAGAAGGGTGGATGTACATAGGAGGGTTGGGACTTACACCATAAGGGAGGCCCATTGATTTGAAAACAGTTTCACAGGGAATAATGCTTCTTTCAAAATCAATGGTATTCAGTGTAAAAACAGATGAAACGAAATGATAGATGAAGTTTATCTATAAAAAGTATCTCAGATTATGTACAGATAAAAAGTATTTGAAAAAGAAGTATATGTGTTATGTACAGATAAAAATTTGTATGTGTTTTGAAAATAATTTGATATGTACAAAGAAATATTATGTACACAAAAGAATGTTATGGGACTTACACCGTGAAGGAGGCCCATTGGTTTGAAAGCAGTTTCACAGGGAATAATGCTCCTTTCAATACCAATGGTATCGGTGTATAAACAAACGAATGAAAACAAACGAAAGAAATTTGTTTATGTTTGAATATTGACAATGATAATTTGAGTATGTACAAGTAAAAACTAAGTATGTACATAAAGGATTGGGACTTACACCATAAGGGTGGCCCAAGATCGATTGAGAAATTCGAGAAAGAACGAATTTGATTTTATCGTTTAAATTGGATGGATCGTGGTAAAAAGATGTAAGTTTTGATGAAATAAAATGATTTGAAAATGTTTTGAAAGGTGAGGTTCATTTATGAAAAGTTTTGAAAAAATCGAAAGTCGAAAACTTGAAAAATTCACCTTTAAGGAGGTTTGAAAAGTGTTCGTAACGCCGCTTTCCCGATTAAAATTTAATCGATGAAAGTTTGTTCTCAAAATTTTGCACTATCATAAAATAGATGTATTTGTTGACAAGTGTTTAAAAATCATCTCAAAATGAGAAGTTTTGATTGGTAAAAAAAAAATTGTGGAAGTTTTGTAAAAAAACATGAAAAAATGGAAAGTTTGAAAAAGAAATGGTCCTGATGGGAGTTGAACCCATGACCATTGGGTGGGACGCGTGGCAAAGAAACTTAAGACCAAGCAAGCAACCACTAGACCAAACGTGTTTCTGTGTTTTAGTGGACAATGACACGCGTTGATATGAGATTGGAAAGTTTGAAAATTTAAATTGGAAAACAGATGAAGAACACGCGCGTAATGTTCTTCATGATTTTGATTTTCAGAAATCCAAATCCTAGCTAGAATCCTCGTTTCTCAACCAAATTGAATGATATAAAAATGAAACTTGATCGATTTTGCACAACGAACATGATAGCAATTGTTAATTTCATTTTTTTTAAGCCCAGAACATTTTTGGTTTCGAAGAACACTAAGAACCCTAATCTGAAAAACTCAAATTAAATGATAAAGGTTTGATGATTCTTGGATTTTTTTGAGGGTTAATGATCGTTATTAGTGCAGAAAGAGAATGGCCGTGAGTTTTTTCAAAAGGATGCAAGGAATTATGAGAATGGATTTCGTGTTCTTACCTGGAAAAGTGAGAATCGAAAACTGGATTTAAGTGCTTCCAGCTTGTTGTTTTATGACCGCTGAGCACCAACGGCATGTATGGAAGCCGTGAGGATAGTCTCTTGCTTTGAATCCTTTCCAATCAATCCACCAAGTCCACTTGCACAGCTTCAAAATGGCAACCGGATTTTGATAGAAATCGTACAGCTTAGATTTTAATGGCCGGATCATATACATGATGTATAGTGATGTCGCTTGAGTGATTTGATCACGCTTGATCAAGCTTAACTCCAAATTCGATTGCTTGCGCTTTGAAAGTTGTGAAAGCATGGAAAGTGAAAACTGTTTTTTAGCTTGATCTAGCTTGATTTTAATGTTTAAACAGATTCCATATGGATATTATGATATGTTAGACACCAAAGTTTATCATAGTTCTTGCTAAATTTGAAAATTGCAATGTTTGGCAAATTGAACTATAATGCTTGAATTTGAAGAAAGTGGAAGGAAAGCATGGATTTGTGATGCTTTGGTGTAAGTTGAACTTGAATTGGTGATCCTTTATAGGCCAAAAGTTCTGATTTGTTAGGCAACAAGGACATGGCAATTGGATGAATCATGGATTGCTTAAGGGGCAAGAATGACAATTGCCAAAAAAGGAAACTTCCTTTTTTCACCATGTGCTTCAATTTTTACAATTTGATCCAATCCTCTCAATTATTACTCTAGGCTGATATTTATCAGTTTGATGACTCATTTGGCATGGTGGCAAGTGGTCAAATGAGAAAACACAAATGACCTATAATTTGATGTTTTGACTTTTGAAAATCAAGTTTCATGGAGCCTTATGTTTCAATTTCAAAAGCATAGCTAGACTCCATGGATTTGAGAGTTCTTGGACATTTTGGAAAGATTTTTTCACAAGCTACAACTTTCATGTTTTGAGTTTTTTCCAATTCAAATTGGAACTAGGTGAAAAATGGCATGAAGTTTGAAAAAGTAAGAAATTTCAACACTTAGAAAATTTCTAAGTATAAAAACTTTTGACTTTTGTTGACTTTTCAAATTCTTTGATTTTTATGATCATGATGGATCATTTGAAGTATTTTGATGTTGGAAAAGTTTTGTTTTGAAAATTTGATCAAAAGTCAAAGTTTGACTTTTCGTAGATGAATTTTCATCGACGCTTCGAAATTGATCGATGAAGTCTCGTGAACCTCTCGTGATGTTCTCAATCCGTAAATTAGGTCAACATGTTGTATCTAAGATATAATGACCAATCTCTATCCAAAAAGTCATTCCTTGCTCAAAAATCGAGAATGCCTATGCTCGACCAAACCCTAATTGGTCGATCCTCGATTGTTCGTGAGAAAATGGGTATCCGATGATCGAGGTCGATGATTTGATCAAGATAGATCAAATGTGGTGAGAAAACTCAAACCCTAATTTGATTGTCTCTTGATTCGATGAAAATCGATGAAACCCTAATTTTGACCGTGATCGCTACACCCGATTAATGTTGTCGAATTGTTAGTGATGCAATGATGCCAATGTAAGGTGGTATATTAGGTCAAAATTGGGTATGACAGATGCCCCTATTTAAGTTTCTTTAACTCGAGAGATGAAGATGAATATCTTCGCTTTGATAGGTGTAAAGAGACTTAAATATCGTAATACGCAAATTTTGGACCTAAGATACCAAAATGCGGATGATGCAAAATGATTGTAAAAGTTTCACCCGTATAACTATCAAGGAATGACATGGTGGGGAAAATTTTGTGGATACGTCCTACTGGGGAAAGAATGATTCACAAAGCATGTGAATGTTTGTTTGCTTCTAAAAGAGAGATTACCTTTCACCCTTTGTGACAATGTTTAAGGTAAATGAGAATGACATTACCAATTATCAGTCTTGTGATAGTTCATGGTAAGGAGTTCTGAAGATGTTACCAATTATCAGCGAAGTGATAACTATAACAAGGTAAATCTTGAGAAATGAGTTGCTGTGTATTCAGCTTTGTGAATAACAGACAGGTGAAAGAAAACAAATTTTAAATGAGTTTTGAAGATATTACCAATCATCAGCAAAGTGATAACTATAACAAGGTAAATATTTTAGAAATTTTGTTAAATATTCAGCTTTGTGAATATCAAACAAAATGACGGAAACAGATCTCAAAATGAGTTTTAAAGATATTACCAATTATCAGCAAAGTGATAACTATAACAAGGTAAATCTTTTAGAACATTGCTGTGTATTCAGCTTTGTGAATAACAGACAGTGAAAGAAATAGAACTCCAATGAGTTTCTATTTTCTTGGATAAAGTCTTGTCAAGATCTCTTTGAGAAGATGCATTTTGATTGAAGGCACAGTGTTTCTTTTAGACAGTAAAGACAACCGCGGGAAATCTCTCAGATAGTCATGATTTTGACTTTGTCGAGAAAACAAATTTTTATGACAATTTTATTAATGAAGAGAAAGATAAGCAATCAGATGATGAGGCTATTGCTTATTGCTTTGTTGATTATAGATGTTGTTCTATCCAGAATGAACCGAAAGAAAAAAATCAATCAAGACATTATTCCCAATGAGGAATGATCTCACTGGGAATGTGGTGGAGAGAAGAAAATGCATTTCTCTGTTTGGGGACTCACGGGAAAAGGGAAAATGTATCTTTCCGCTTGGGAGATACTCTACCGATAGACTTGTACTTACATGAGTAAGTGTGATTTATACCGTTGATATGGAAGCAAACATTTCAAAGGATGCAAAATGCAATGAATGATGCTATTATGTATGAATGTCATAAATGTTATATGTATGCTAACAATACTTGACAAAGACACTTAAAGGGATATTTGGGAAAAGGACCACGCTACGCTCGAATAAATACTTGGTGAAATTTAAAGAATGGTGCGTATGTTCACTAATGAAGATTTTGAGTTGAGGCTTTAAACTTTCTCGAGAAAGGCACTTCATTGGCAACTTGGTGGGGATTCTTTTTGGAATAAGAATACCCTTTTGATGATTTCGCTGAGGAGAAGATCAGTAGCAGCTTGTTTTATCCTTCGGAGACCGAAACACTCTTGGAAAAACTGTTGAAGTTTTTTCCGTGTTCATAGTTCAAAGGAAAATTTTTGCTTTTGTTTCAAAATTTTGAAGTAAAAATTCATTTAAAACATTTTTGTTTCAAAAAGTGATTTTCACAATAAAAAGCGTTATTATGCAGAACAGAATAAAGCAGGATTTGCAAACAAAAGGCACAAAGCTCAAATTTATTGATAGAATGGTAATCAGCCAAATGCGTGATTCCATGAACTATTTACAAAAGTTGGAAATGATAATGTATTGGGAAAAGGCTACATTTAAAGCAAATAACCACTACTATCCCTAACAACTTTGAATTCCAACTGTGCTTGTTGCTTCAGAAGAGTTGATTGAAGATCCGTTGATGGGAGATTCTTCATATGGACAAAATACAGACTGACTGCAGTTACTTTGTCATCATTTTTTTTTATATCCTTGTTTTTGCCTAGATTGCCTTTTCAGGTTTTCAATCTATCAGGATAATTTCTATTTATTGTCTCTAATTTTTGCCTGGATCGCCTTTTCAGGTTTTCAATCCACCGAGACGCCCTAAGCCGCCTTTTCGTTTTCGACTTACCGAAATGTTCTTTTGTTTTTTTAGACAAAGTATTTCTTGATCGCATCAAGATTCACAGGATGCGGAGTTCATCACCGTCCATGGTTGTGAGTCATAGCACCGCCGTAAAAGCTTTTTGACGATGTATGGGCCTTCGTAATTAGGAGTCCATTTGCCCTAGAAATCGTTGAAAAGATGTAATCTTTTAAGCACGAGGTCGGACCTTTTGTCGAAAGCTTTTTTCATTCTTCTTGATAGAGTTGTCCGTGACACGAGCGTCAGCGCTTTTCTTCAATTAAGTTCATTGATCGCACCGCTTTGACACCATTCGGCCTCGATAGCTTAGTTTCCATGAGAACTCTCATTGATGGGATCTCAACTTCACGGGAGCACCGCCCATGCCGATACTAGAGAAAAGGGAGTTGCCCTGAAGCTGCATCAAGCACGATATCCATGCAGAGCAAATGGTAGCATTTCGTGCCAGTCTTTGTAGGTGATGACCATCTTCTGGACGATCTTTTTGATGTTCTTGTTGGCGCTTCAACTGCTCATCTTGGCCTAAGGAGATGAGTTGGATGCTCGATCTTGAATTCTCACACAATTCCTTCATCATTTTGTTGTTCAAGTTTGATCCATTGTCTGTAATGATCTTACTTGGAATTCCATATCGGCAAATGAGGTTGTTCTTGATGAACCTCACAACCACTTGTCTCGTGACGCTGGCGTAAGATGCTATCGACCCATTTGGTGAAGTAGTCAATGGCTACTAAATGAAACAATGTCCGCTGGACGCTTTGGTTCGATCATCCCGATCATGTCAATGCCCCACATGGAGAAAGGCCACGAGAAGAGAGAACGTTGAGTAGAGTCGGTGGCACATGGATCTTATCCGCGAGATCCGCACTTGTGACATCTTTGACGTGTTTACGAATCGGATTCCATCGTTATCCAATAGTATCCCGCCTCAAGATTTTTCTAGACATTGCATGCCCGCTTGAATGGGTTCCAAAGGACCCTTCATGTACTTATGGATGATTGTGTTCGCTCGTCTGCCGACGCATCCGAGCGTAACCATGTCGAAGTTTCTTTTGTATAGACATCTTCATGAGGAAGAAATTTCGGAAAGCCTCCTTAGAGTTTTCTTATCTTTGTACGATGCCCCGAGTGGGTACTCGTGTTTGAAGGAAACGCTTGATGTCGTGGAACCACGGTTTATCATCAAAGATCGCTCAGCTGCAAAGACATACGCAGTCTTTCAAGGCGCCCGATGCGACTCGGGCATATCGTCCGATCGCTGACTTTGAACATGGAAGATAGAGTAGCCAAGGCGCCCGCCATTCGATTTTGATCTCGAGGATATGATGCGCTCTACTTTGTTGAAGAAAGTCAACAACCGCCTTGCATAATCTCTCGAAGGAATTAGACCAAGATGATGAGTTTCATACTTGTCTTTGATTTGATTGATCACGAGGGTCAATCTCCGATATGTCAAGGATCTTGATCCTCAAGTCGATGACTTCTTCAATACCCATGATGCATGCTTCATATTCTCGCTACGTTATTAGTACAATGAATAACAATCATGAAAACGGATATGAGAACCCTGAGGGATGATGACCGCCCAATTCCATTGCCAAAATGTTAATCGCCCATCAAAGACTAGGCCCCATCCGATTCGGATCCGTCCTTCTTCGTAGCGTTCGTCACAATCTTTCATCTTTAAGTACATAACATCCTCGTCTGGGAATTCAAATTTGAGAGATTGGTATTCGCTGAGCCGATAAGCCAAGTGATCCGCAAGAACGCCTTTGACCGCTCAGCGCGCAGATCGATGTCATATTCGGATAGTAACATCCGCCATCGAGCGATTCTCCTCATATGTGGATTTTCAAAGACGATTGATAGGATCCATTTTGGATATTAACCAAGTCGGTGATTAATCATGTACGGAGAAGACGCTTCAAGCCCACACCAAAGCGCAGATGTTTTCTAGCATGAGTAACGAGTTTCACAACCGTGAATTTCTTACCGTAGTAGATGGCATGCTCCTTCACGCCTTGTTGTCCAAGTACACAACCCATTGATTCTTCTAGTACGGTAAGGTACAGATTAGGGTCTTCCTTCATCGGAGCACCATCTAAGAAGCTTGAATATCGCCCACGTAGCAACTATCCGAGAGATAACCTGAGATGTAATTCAACCGTCCGAGAAATCCTCTTACTTGCTTTTCCGTACATGGCGTAGGCATTTCTTGAATAGCCTTGACTTTGTCAGGGTCAACTTCAATACCTTTTGACCGACGATGAAACCTAGGAGTTTTCCGATCTTACCCCAAAGGTGCATTTGTTAGATTCGACGAGTGAATTTCCTTAATCAAAACAACTTTAAGAGATATTCTATATGCTCTTCTTCCAGACGACTTTGCTATCATGTCGCCTACGAGACTTCGATCTCTTTGTGCATCATGTCGTGAAAGAGAGTAGTCATTTCCCTTTGGTAAGTTGCGCCTGCATTCTTTAATCCAAACGGCATTACTTTGTAGCAGAAAGGTGCCCCACGGCGTGATGAAAGTTGTCTTCCATGTCTTGGAGCCATTCGATCCGATTGTAGCGAGAAACCGTCCATGAAGGAAAAGACGTTGAATTTTAAGACTATCCACTAGCATGTCGATATGCGGTAGTGGGAAATCGTCTTTCGGACTTGCTTTATTCAGGTCCCGGTAGTCAACACACATTCTGACCTTACCGTCCTTCTTGGAGACGGGCACTATGTTGGCTAACCATTGAGGATATTCATAAGTGATTAGGAAACCAAATACGAAATGCTTCTTGAACTTCCTTTATGATTTTCTCACCATTTGTGGTGAACTCTTCTCGTCGCTAATCATGACACTGTCTTAACAAGTGATGCTCCACGATGTTGGTATCCAAACCCGCATGTCCCGGTAAGACCAAGCGAACACATCAACATATTCTTTGAGAAGATCTATCAATTTGCTCGACGTTGTCCAAGTGAAGTCCGATATTTACTTTTTATCTTCCTCGTAACCCAAGTTGATTGCTTCTAAAGGTTCTTTATGAGGTTGAATGATCCTTTCCTCGTGCCTTAGCAACCTAGAAATTTCATCCGGATCTCTTTTCAATTTCTTCCTGCGACTTCAGGGATTTCAAAGTTGAGAGAGAGCGAGAGTTATTGCTTTCAATGGATTTGTCCATCCGCTTAACTGCATGTTTTGATTTTATTTTTGATTAAAAAGAGAAAAATTTGTGAAAGTGTATGCAGATTAATTTTATTATTTTTGAAGAGAGATTTTTTTATTGTGTTTTTAGGATTATCATTTTAAAAGGGTAAAATGAAAATAAACACAAAATGTGGAATCAAAACAACGCTGCTTTATTTATGATTCACAATATGAATGTGGCCCTAAAATACAAACTCATTTGTCTTGGGCAAGACAAAGAGAAATTTATTTAAAAGCTAAACCCTATAAAACATCTCTTCGCTTTGGGCTAAGCGAGAGTTCAAAACAAAAGCAAAGATAAACTACTTAGAGCTATGAACATTAGTCCAAACTTCAATGTGTTTCCAGAGTGACGAACTCCTTGAAGTCGAGGTACTGTAATTTTCCGCTTGGTTTAACCCTCGAGTAAACTTTGATTGCGGTCGAGTGCTTTGAAGACTCGGACGATGGCCTTTGCCTTTTGTGTCAAGCGATCTTCTTGATTAATGATCGAGAAGTATGAGATATAGCATTTGTACTTCGTTGATCTTTGTGTTGAATAATCGGGATGTTCCTTCCGCCTCCGAGTGAAGAGACTTGTCGGCGACACTTTCCGCATCGTATCCCGAGTCATACTCTTGATCTTCAAAGGATCATGTTGATGTAGTGATAACCGTGATCCGGCTTGGTGAAATCCACGCACGTGTTGAAACTAAGATCTTCGCTTGGGATCTCGATTTGTTGATTAGGTTGAGAAGACGAGTATTCTCTTCTCGATTGACTAGGTATTCAAAGTCATCGCCCATCCCGTGGGTCGATATCTTCGATCCGGATTTTTGAGCTCAGCAGTATTTCACCATGTAGTCAAATTTACCACTTGGTTCTCCCAAGGTATCCCAAACTTCAGCAGGACTCATGGATTTTCATGTTGCCGCAGGACATGTCTTTGAATTGATCAAGGCATATGATTCCTCTTGAGACACATATTCGTGGCTATTCAAATAAGTGCTCCACTCTTCGCCAGATGGATCCTCTTCATCCTCTTCAATGGTTACAACATTAACCTCATGGAACAGGTTTAAGAAACCTCCACTATGAAATACTTCCTTGATCGGGAAAGTGTTTCATCTTTCCGCTTTTCTTTGAGAATACGGGTGAACCCAAGTCCGCTTTGCTTCATTCTTGATGTGTTTGATAACTTGTCCCATCCTCGAGTATTGCCATCTTTCATCATTTGTGCCGCTTTATACGTAAGAGATGGATGATCCGCTTTTAGTAGATTCATCTTCTAACGGATTTTCCGGGAGATGCGGCGCTCAATGTCATTGGCGTGATGAAGGAGAAACCGGATAGATGACTTACAAGTAAAGCTTGTTCACCACCGATGGTCACCAACTTTCCATTTACGTGAATTTTAATTTCGATGGAGAGTAGTTACCGCCCGCCTCATGGATCCAAGGTCTTCCTAGTAAGCAATCAGATGCACCGGTACGCCCATGACTTGAAGGTAATTTGAAAGTGTGGGCCAATCGTCATCTGGAGATCTACTTCCCAATAACCGACTTCCTTGATCCATCAAAACTCTTACTATTATGTCGTTGAACTTCATTATGCCTTTGTAAGCTAAACGAGCGAGCATCGCTTTTGGCATTACGCTTAAAGATGAACCTGTATCCACCAATACATTGATATGGAATCATTCGCAAATCATCGAGATGCAAGGCCAAGTTGTGATCTTTCCTTCTTCCTAAGTTCTTCGTCACTAAAACTCGATTATTGCAGTTATGTTGGAGACGATCCTCCAAATTGGTCTGTAGTCACATTGTGATCCACATAAGCTGGTCTAGTACTCTCATCAAAGCTTCTCGTGAGCTTCTGAGTTGAGGAGTAAAGACAAGATTGAAATTTTTGAAGGAGTCTCAGACATTGGTCTACGACTGATATTCACTCTTCTTGATTAGTTTCAGATCTCGTCAAAGTATGAGTTGATGTTGGTTCCATCAGAGAACCAATGTTTGTTCTTGGTTAACAATGGGAATCGCTGTGATTCTCGTAAGATATGTTAACTTGGTTTTGTTTAACAATGGAGTCAAGGCGATTTTGGTGGCAATGGAGCGTACTGCCCACTTCGCTACTCGTCCGATTGTTATATTGACATTAGTGGAAGAGTAGGTATGGGTTTCTCTTTCCCATCCTCTATCAAGGTTGCATTGTATCGGTAAGGAATTGCTCGTAGAACTGCATTTTAACAGACCTGTGGGTAAATCACCAAAGGAGATGTTGGAATGTTGGAACCATTGTACGCGATCTCCACATGCTCGGTATGTTGAAACAAGGATCACAACGCTACTTCGGATTTTCCGAGTTGATATCTCGAGACTAAAAGCTCATGCGGAAAGTGCCCTATTGTATTTACGCCATGGTCGCCTCTATTTCAGAATTTGTAGGTCACCAATGTCTAACAAATGTCGGATATCCGCTTTATGGTGGGACATCCATGGATATTCTTGGAGCAGTATATAGCAAGTCGCATAATTGTGCTTAGTGAAGGCACTCATTTTATCAGATGTTCATGGAGATGCACCAAGTTTTTTTGACTAAGTTTACATCTCGTGACAAGGTACCGTCTGTATTCCTTAGCATTAGATTCACCGAGTGTCCACTATGACGGAAGTGGATTGGCTTGCACATTCGGACTTGTGTTTCAAGGAAAGAAGATTAGTCTTCACTAATCTCGTACCGCTTCAATGCTATGCAATGCTCAAGGTCATGGCCCGTGCCCTTGGTGAAAAGGGCAAGAAACGCCGCCTTTGTACCACCATGGTAGTTTTTCGTGGACCCGAGGTGGTAACCTTGTTCAGATTAGATTCCTTTCTATCGCAGGTAAAGTTCTGTACGCTATTGGAATTGGATCGAATCGAGTGACCCGAGGCGCACGGTTTTGATTGTTATATACGAGCCTGCTGACGAGGTCGTTGAGTTTGTTGATTTTGTTGAAATTGCGGAGCAATTCGTGTTTGGAGTTGTGTTGACAGAGGGTGCTATGGCACCACCGTCGTTGTTGAATGACATTCTTGCGTGGTTTCCTGACACCATTCCTACGCCATGTTCTTTTTTCCTTGGGAAACCGGGTTCCAATTTTCTTGGTACTACTAGAAGATCCTACTTCCTTGGTTAGACGTCCCGTCCAACCCTTCTTCTAGTCATTCCCATGCTTACCATTTCGTTGAAGTCTCCGGAGCTTAGCGATCATTCGCTCATAATAGAATGAGCCTAGAGTATTCAAGAATACCTTAGTCATCTCTTCTCTTCCAAGGGCGGGTTGACTTGGGCAAGAATTTCTCCATCGCACAAGATATTCCTTGAATGTCTCTCTTCCTTTGAGACATGGAGCGGAGTTGATCCCTATCAGAGCCATATCCAAGTTGAATTTGTATTGTCGGATAAAGGCTTTGCCTAGGTCGTTGAATGTTTGATATTTGTGCCGTTTAAACCCATATACCACTTCAAGGCGATAATCGTGAGATCTGTCTCGAAGTAATGGATCAAAGAATCGATGATCCTCATTGTACGTAGACATTTTCCCGGCATACATCGTAAGATGACTTTGCGGATGTGAGTTTTTTGTACTTTTCAAAGTCGTGACTTTGAATTTTGCGTATTTTTACGCGAGGAACCAAGCACGTATCCTCGATTTTTCCAAACAATTCTTTCCTCGAATCGCTTTTATCTCAAGCCGCATTTTGAGGAGTTGTTCGGAGATTCTCCATCGAACCACGAGCGCTCTTTTCTCGGAGTGTGATGAACTTCTTCGTCGTGGTAGCGCACTACTAAGTCGATTCAACATGATCGGTTGAGAAACCGACATTGTTACTTGTGGAAAGTTATTCCACGCTGTGGAGTGAACGCTTTGCCGCAGTAGGTATTTTAAGCGGGTTGTTTGAGAAGTTGATTGGCGAACTCCGATGCCGTTGAAAGGCATTCCTCATGGATAGCCTTCCCGATGCCGAAGGTGAACTATCGTCATGATAAATAAACCGGAGTAGTAGTATCCTCTCAAGCCGCTGGTTTTGACCGCCGATGTCGCTTGTTGACTTTGCGTACTGCAAGCGAGTCGACCAAAGATGTGAGTCTCTCCACTTCTTCTTGTAGTGTAGTTACCGTACTACGGAGTTCAACGTTTTCTTGTTCAAAATTCTCCATTACTTTTCTTCTTTTTGATCTAGTATCGTACGTTCGAGTTGGCTGTGGACGCGGTCGAGAAACCCTAAGATGTGACAGCTTGACGATCTTTCTATCTGTTCGAACTGTTCAAGCTGGAAAAGCTGGAAAAGTGTTGGAAAGTATCAGACCCTAAACAATAGACTTAAAAGCAAAGTATGATGCATGAATATGATTGTAAAGAAAAGAAATTTCCAAAGAATTTACGCTAAACGAGATATTTCTGGCAAATATTTGGATGGAAAACACGAATTTTATTGATTAATGAAGGAAGATTACAACAATTGTTTTTTGATGGAGCATTGCTCACACAAATGATAAAATAAATGATAAAATTACAAACTAAATTGAACTAATTAAACGCCTTCGCTTGGATGACGATCCAAAGGCTTGATGCGCCGCCTGTGGATTTCGCCTCCCATAGTGAGCTTTTAGTTTGGATTTCGCTTTTAGCTTGCTAATGACTCTTCCACTCGCTGGGAGCGGATCGCGTTGTCATTTCGAGCTTTCTTTTCCTTTCCTTGACGATTTTCGATTGCGTTATCCTTCGCTAATCTTCTCATCTTTCTCCATGAGCCATTCATCCCGGAAGTCATGATCTTTGACTTGCTTCTTGAGCTTCTCATTCTCAAGGTTGGTTTTAAGGAGTTTGCTTTCCAAAGCTTCCTTCTCAAACCTTATCTTGGTCAAGGCTTCTTGGTATTCTCCCACAACGGGAAAATTTGTCGATTTGAAGCGATCGAGAACATGGGATCCTCATAGGCGTAAGGCATTCAAATTCCTTCGCTTTTCTTTACCTAAGAAGTGTAGGTTTCATGGCTACACAATCCTTTGCTTTCCTTCTTTCCTTCGGATGTAGTGCCAAGCTTTGATCATCCTAGCTTTCAACCCTAGGAATCCTCTCCTTCATGATAGAAGTAGCTTTCACCAGAAACCGTAAGGTTTACCGCAATTTGCGATCCGAGCCGACGCTTTGCTAGAAATGGGTTGTAGTTGATTCTCTCGTACTCAATGAGAGGTACGCTGGCAAATTCTCCACAGCCTCAATGATTTCCATCTCATTGTCTCGCCAAGGTATACCAATGGATATCGCCGCTTGTAAGAGACATGAGTCTTCTTGACCAATGTCACTCGCCTTTGTTTTCGCGAAGATAGGAGATTTAGGCAGGTGTGAGGTAATCCATTTGAAAAAGAGTACGTAAACACACGATAGTTCCGCCTCCTTGACGATTCCTATGATGAATAGAGACGACGTATCACCGGTGGTAGGAACGGATTTCCAATCAGAAAGATCCTTATGGCGTTAATATCAACGAAGTTTGGGACGTTGGGAAACAACACCAATCCATAGAGGAGTAAAGCTAAAATAGCTTCAAAGGCTACCATACTACCAGCTTCCGAGAATTTGAGAGCCTTCTCCATTAGGAACTTTGAAGTCACCCAAGAGTTTTCCTCCGTAGTTAGGTTTTTGTCTATCTCAGATTTCTTTATGTGAGTCATCGTTGCAATAACTGGTGACTTAGGTATGGCTTCCAAACCATTGAAAGGCACTTTGTCTGATACTGAGATACCTAGGATATGTGCATACTCTTCCAAAGTAGGCATCAACTGATAATCAGGGAAAGTGAAACAAATGATAGATCGGATCGTAGAACCGAACGAAGGTTTTGAGAAGTCCTTCATCGACGTTATGCTCGTAAGAGTTAAAAGAGTTCCATAGTCAAACCGAGGGATCTTCTACCAAGGATGCTAACTCTTTCAACTTTCCTACGTCAGGAATCCTAAAACTGTATCTTTTGGTGAATCTTCCTCTGACGTCCATCACTCTAACCTAAAATATTTTTACAAAAAAAATCTCTAAATTATTTGGAAATGGGAAGAGAAATGAATTTTCTTTGTTTTTTGAATGAATGAATGAATGCATGAATGCGGAAAACATGGTTAGTAGTTATACACACGAGCAAGCGTTCGAAGTCACGAGCATGAAGCCAACGATAAGAATCAACGTGGTTAAGTTCTATGGGCTTATTCATCTGTGAAACGGGTTCTACTGATAATACAGGCTCAACACTCCCCTTCAAAACATTATTGGATTTGTTGAATACTCGATGGTCCAATAATATTTTCAAGAGAAACTCGCCTGATCGTAGTATCGCATGACAATTACTCTAGGCTTATACCCGAATAATCTCTACACTACATCCTAATGGCCAGGATGGTTTATGTGTTCTACAGTCCACTCAGCTTCTTAAGTTCCCTCAAAAGCACAGTGTCTTCGCAATTACTTGTTAAACACAATACCCCCAAGACAACCTCCATCATGGAAATATTAACTTCGAGAGCATTGAACTGCTCACGATTAATATCTCCACCTAGATCTTAAAATGTTTCTTAAACCGGTTAGATTTCTTTCCATCAAGTGAAATCGCGAAACACACAATAAAGAAAAATGATATATGCAAAATATGAAAAGCTTATCCCTTTCTTTTCTTTTGAAAACAAAAAGCTTGGTGCCTCAGTAGTAACGTGTTTTTTTTTTTTTTTGAAAATCAAAGTTTCAACAGACAAACAGAGTCGCCATTTTTCCCTGTCACAAAGGTGACGCTAGAGGATGCGAACATGAGTTCGGATTCTGCTCAAACGATTTAAATCTTTTGATTTGTTTATAAAGATGCCATGAGCATCAAGCTTTATTATTTTCAACACAAGAAAGATGATTTAATGATTATGAAAAAGGGAAAGTGAAATACCCTCAATTGATATGCGAACGACTAGCGCAAACTAGACGCAACGCATGGGGAGATTCGAGTAAGGGGATTGTTATATAAAGGAATAGATGGAGCACCCTAAATATATGTAGTTATCTACTTTATATATGAATATATTTGATATGTTTGTGTGTTTTAATTGCTATTTCTATGATTGGGAAAGTTTCTCCTTTGGGATTTTAAGGAATGATTGTGTGGGATTCTAGCGCTTATTATTATTGTGCTCGCAAAGATCCGTGGATCTTCTCGATACATACCCCTAGTGGGAATCGAGCATTTGTAGCTCGGATCTCTGTGGTTCTATGGTTTGTTTGGTCCGAGGGAGAAAGAAATTTGCTCGCCAAGGATGAGACCTTGTGCTCACGATTCTCAAAGGGATGTTGAGAAAGTCGAGCAATCGTAGTTCCCACTTATGCTAGTGGAAAGCAACGGATGTTAGTAAGAGACGACAAATGTCATCTTAATGAAAATGTATCTAATCTATTTCATCACATACATTTTGAAAATTTTGATTGATAAAAATCTTTCGTCGTAAGTATTAGGTGTTTTGCTTGAGTGCAAGCGCTACCACTTACATGTTTAAGAAAGATGTTTGAAAAGATGATTGAATCTTTGATAAGTATTGGGTGTTTTGCTTGAGTGTACAAGCGCTACCACTTACAATTAAGAGATGTTTTTTTGTTTGAAAAGAGTTTTGAAAAGTTTTGAAAAGTTTTTGACCGATGTGATGTGATAGATGAGATACTTCTTCCATAGAGATTATAAATGTCTAAATCTCAAGGAGAAATTGATTGGATTAAAGGGATGCTTTTAAGAAGCCCGTGGGTCCTTGTATTGTTAGCCCAAGAGGAGGCATTCCGAGGGTCATCGAGGGTCATCGAGGGTCCTTGTATGAAGCTCAAGAGGAAGCTATAGGTATGGTGGCTTTGGTTTGAAAGGGATTTCACCGAGAAACCATCCTTTCTCGAATAAGAGCAATTTCACCGGAAATTTTACTGGGGATTTGAAAGTGATTTCACCGGAAACCATCCTTTCGTGGTTCTATCTTAGCTGGTGATTCTTTGTATTGAAGCCCAATAGAGGTCATAAGAGATTTCCTATCTCTTTCATTGTATGATGCCCAAGAGAAGGCTAAACTCAATGAGGAGTTCTTTGAACGAAGCCCAAGAGGAGGTCGACTCAACAGGAGTATTGTCTTATACGAAGCCTAAGCGGAGGCTAAACTATGGGGAGAGTTTTTTTGTACAAAGCCCAAGAGAAGGCTAGACTCATGGAGATAAATTATCTTGTATGAAGCCCAAGCGGAGGCTATAATGGGGAACCTATTGATTAGTCTAATTGTTATGTTATGATTAGACAATTTGTATAAACAAGTGTGTGTGTGATATGTATTCATTGTGAGTTTATGAAGGAAATATAAACAATGCATGATGTTTATTTACAGTTTATGAAATATAAACAAGTGTCGTGAAACGAACGTTAAAAACGAGCGAACTTGATTATTTACAAGTTTGAACTGTACAAGGAAATGAATATGTACACGAACGAGTATTTATGTACAGAGAATGGTGGATGTACATACGAGGGTTGGGACTTACACCATAAGGGAGGCCCATTGATTTGAAAACAGTTTCACAGGGAATAATGCTTCTTTCAAAATCAATGGTATTCAGTAAAATGTACGATGAAACGAAATGATAGATTGAAGTTTATTCAGAAAAGGTATCAGATTATGTACGTATAAAAGTATTTGAAAAAGAAGTATTTGTGTTATGTACAGATAAAAATTTGTATGTGTTTTGAAAATAATTTGATATGTACAAAGAAATATTATGTACACAAAAGAATGTTATGGGACTTACACCGTGAAGGAGACCCATTGGTTTGAAAGCGCTCACGTGAATAATGCTCCTTTCAATACCAATGGTATCGTGTATAAACAAACGAATGAAAACAAACGAAAGAAATTTGTTTATGTTTGAATATTGACAATGATAATTTGAGTATGTACAAGTAAAACTAAGTATGTACATAAAGGATTGGGACTTACACCATAAGGGTGGCCCAAGATCGATTGAGAAATTCGAGAAAGAACGAATTTGATTTTATCGCTTAAATTGGATCGATCGTGGTAAAAGATGTAAGTTTTGATGAAATGTTTTGAAAATGATTTGAAAATGTTTTGAAAGGTGAGGTTCATTTATGAAAAGTTTTGAAAAATCGAAGTCGAAAACTTGAAAAATTCACCTTTAAGGAGGTTTGAAAAGTGTTCGTAACGCTGCTTACCGATTAAAATTTAATCAGATGAAAGTTTTTCTGAAAATTTTTGCACTATCATAAAATAGATGTATTTGTTGACAAGTGTTTAAAAAATCATCTCAAAATGAGAAGTTTTGATTGGTAAAAAAAAAATTGTGGAAGTTTTGTAAAAAAACATGAAAAAATGGAAAGTTTGAAAAAGAAATGGTCCTGATGGGAGTTGAACCCATGACCATTGGGTGGGACGCGTGGCAAAGAAACTTAAGACCAAGCAAGCAACCACTAGACCAAACGTGTTTCTGTGTTTTAGTGGACAATGACACGCGTTGATATGAGATTGGAAAGTTTGAAAATTTAAATTGGAAAACAGATGAAGAACACGCAGAATGTTCTTCATGATTTTGATTTTCAGAAATCCAAATCCTAGCTAGAATCCTCGTTTCTCAACCAAATTGAATGATATAAAAATGAAACTTGATCGATTTTGCACAACGAACATGATAGCAATTGTTAATTTCATTTTTTTTAAGCCCAGAACATTTTTGGTTTCGAAGAACACTAAGAACCCTAATCTGAAAAAACTCAAATTAAATGATAAAGGTTTGATGATTCTTGGATTTTTTTTAGGGTTAATGATCGTTATTAGTGCAGAAAGAGAATGGCCGCGAGTTTTTTCAAAAGGATGCAAGGAATTATGAGAATGGATTTCGTGTTCTTACCTGGAAAAGTGAGAATCGAAAACTGGATTTAAGTGCTTCCAGTTGTTGTTTTATGACTGCTTGAGCACCAACGGCATGTATGGAAGCTGTGAGGATAGTCTGCTTGCCTTGAATCCTTTCCAATCAATCCAGCCAAGTCCACTTGCACGCTTCAAAATGGCAACCGGATTTTGATAGAAATCGTACAGCTTAGATTTTAATGGCCGGATCATATACATGATGTATAGTGATGCCGCTTTGAGTGATTTGATCACGCTGATCAAGCTTAACTCCAAATTCGATTGCTTGGGCGCTTGAAAGTTGTGAAAGCATGGAAAGTGAAAACTGTTTTTTAGCTTGATCTAGCTTGATTTTAATGTTTAAACAGATTCCATATGGATATTATGATATGTTAGACACCAAAGTTTATCATAGTTCTTGCTAAATTTGAAAATTGCAATGTTTGGCAAATTGAACTATAATGCTTGAATTTGAAGAAAGTGGAAGGAAAGCATGGATTTGTGATGCTTTGGTGTAAGTTGAACTTGAATTGGTGATCCTTTATAGGCCAAAAGTTCGATTTGTTAGGCAACAAGGACATGGCAATTGGATGAATCATGGATTGCTTAAGGGCAAGAATGACAATTGCCAAAAAGGAAACTTCCTTTTTCACCATGTGCTTCAATTTTACAATTTGATCCAATCCTCTCAATTATTACCTAGGCTGATATTTATCTTGATGACTCATTTGGCATGGTGGCAAGTGGTCTAAATGAGAAAACACAAAATGACCTATAATTTGATGTTTTGACTTTTGAAAATCAAGTTTCATGGAGCCTTATGTTTCAATTTCAAAAGCATAGCTAGACTCCATGGATTTGAGAGTTCTTGGACATTTTGGAAAGATTTTTTCACAAGCTACAACTTTCATGTTTTGAGTTTTTTCCAATTCAAATTGGGACTAGGTGAAAAAATGGCATGAAGTTTGGAAAAAGTAAGAAATTTCAACACTTAGAAAAATTTCTAAGTATAAAAACTTTTGACTTTTTGTTGACTTTTTCAAATTCTTTTGACTTTTTGTTGACTTTTTGTTTGACTTTTCTGTGCAGATGAATTTTCATCAGACGTTTCTGAAATTGACTGATGAAGTCTGTGAACCTCTGTGATGTTCTGAATCCAGAAATTAGGTCAACATGTTGTATCTAAGATATAATGACCAATCTCTATCCAAAAAAGTCATTCCTTGCTCAAAAATCGAGAATGCCTATGCTCGACCAAAACCCTAATTGGTCGATCCGATTGTTCGCGGAGAAAATGGGTATCCGATGATCGAGGTCGATGATTTGATCAAGATAGATCAAATGTGGTGAGAAAAACTCAAACCCTAATTTGATTGTCTCTTGATTCAGATGAAAATCTGATGAAACCCTAATTTTGACTTGTGACTGCTACACCCGATTAATGCTGTCTGAATTGTTAGTGATGCAATGATGCCAATGTAAGGTGGTATATTAGGTCAAAAATTGGGGTATGACACCTTGTCATCTTCAAATCTTTGATAAGACAACCATCTTATATGCTTAAAGAAAACCTATTGGGAATCACCTCAAACCCAAAACCATATAACCAATTATATGAATGCATGAATGCGTGATGATTAAGTATAAGCCGATTAAACTCGGTTAGAGGACGAGTTTTGGGTGCGACAATGCCTATTCAATCGCCTTAAACTTGATATGTAAGAAATATTAATAGCTTTCGAACTTTCAAGGTGGAAGAGGATTGAATACCAAAAGAACCCCAAAAAATTTCCCTACGCAGGATACTAATGCCAGATAAGATATCTTGACTACAGAGTCAAGGAAGAGGTAACTGAGGAGAAGAAACTAGTTAAGCAATATCATAATGTCCTAACACAGCAGTAACGACTGACGAATATCAAGAGATCTCAACAACACCTGGTATAATCAAGAAATATTCGAAGGTCTCAACAAAACGGATACCCAGCTGAGGGCGATGAACAAAAATATCTTAACAGAAACAACTAAAGTCCCTTAACAGAGGACCAAAGGTGGAGAATTAAAAGATTGAGACTAGTGTGAAAATCCCAAAGAGTTAAAGAATACCTGAAGACTTTAACGAAAATATGATTTGAGAAATTGTTTAAAGATCCTAAAGAAGATATCATTTTGAGAAATTGTCTGAACATCCCAACAAAGATATGATTTGAGAAAATGTCTAAAGATACCAGCGAAGATATTATTTGAGAAATTGGCTGAAGATCCCAACGAAGATATGATTTGAGAAATTGTTTGAAGATCCCAACGAAGATATGATTTGAGAAATCGTCTGAAGATCCCAACAAAGATATGATTTGATAAATTGTCTGAAGATCCCAACGAGTTAAAGAATACCCGCAAACTTTAACGGAGATATGTGGCTAGAACAATATTATAATTGTTGTGCACGAAGGTGCAATGAGCCATGGCATGCTGAATGTCTTAACCATATAACTTCTGAGTTACCAGCAGAACAAAAATCAGTAGTACAACCGAGATACACTTCTCTGGGGATAAACAAATCATATCCAGCACACTGGGTGTGATATATATGTTTATGAAGTCGGTAAATCTTTGTTTCTGACATTTCTGCTGAAAAGATCTTAATGAACATGTAAAGACATGTTAAACAACTTCCGAGTTGACAAAATCTTCAATCTGTATGCAGGTAGCTGTACCGGGGGTAGAAGGATCAAATTCAGCACTTGTGACTAAAAAACTTCCATGGTAAGGTTCTTCAATTTGGTGGCATCATCCCAACAATGCGTTGTAGCAAGTGGATATGTGGATCAACTTCCGAGCTGGCGAAATATCCTGAGATTAAATAAACATCCTACTTGGTGGATATTTATCTATTGAGTAATTGAAAACTTACTAGGGAAATAAACACACCAGAAGTTCAACATGGTCTTCTGAGACCAACTCAGAGAAACAAATTTGTAGAAGTTGTTGCCACTAAAATTTGCTGAGAATGTTTTCCTTTGAAAGAATTCTTGAAAATACCATAAATATGTTGTAGAAACCCTTCCTAAAGGAGAATCGCTTAGGAGTGAACGAAGCTTTGCTGGGGAAACTCCATAAGAAAGTCGTGTGGAAAAAATCACTAGGGATTCCCAGTTGATAATTTCGCTGACATTAGAGTTCAAAGAAAGATAACTATTTCGCTGGGGAAGAAATCTCAATCCGAGAAAGGATCAATTGTTAAGATCCATACAAGTATACAACTTGTTCTGGAGAGAAGAGGATAATTCTTCCGTCTGAGAAATAATCTTCCAATTTTGATCCTTATAAGGATAATAACGACCTTAGCTAGGGGAAAACCTGCAAGAGATAAACTAATTGAAGCTAATACATGAGCATGTTATGCATGAGTTTTAATGTTTTAATGCAAAGGGTATCAAGCTGACTTCCCGATACCGTTGGAAAGGAAAATTTCAAATGCATCATGAAGAGAATGCACCAAACTCTGAATGTCGATGAACCACTTGAAAAGCTTCATGGTAATCCTTATAGAAGGAAAGATAGAAATTTCTGAAATGCTTTAACTAAGATGATCAATAGAGTTCCCCAAGCTGGATGCAAAGAGAACATGGTCAGTAACTTCGAGGACCGAAAGTGGACTTCTGTGAGTATAAAATAACTTATGTTTAGCACACAGGTCTAACAATGAATGCTTTAATAGTAGACAAGCTTCCATATTTGCAACCATCTTGGTGATAGAAGGTTGTAACAAACATATACAGATATGTTGACAATTTTAACATTGACAAATCATCATCTTGTCGCTACTGAGCTGATAGTGAATTGCAATAAGCAAGAAATAAATCCACTGGGGGTAGAGAAATCAATTTCAACACCGCCAAGGGGAAGTAGACGCTTCCATAGTGGATAGATCTTCCATCCGCTAGTATGGTGCTGACAATGCATAAACAATAGACATGTACTGACAAGTTTAGACAACTTGATGTTGCAACAGATCCTCCAAAATCTTTTAATCATCCTACCGGGTAGATGTATATTTATGTTGAATAAACGAAGTATACACTGGGGAATAAATACACCAAAGATTCACAGAGGATTAATTGAGAACAACTCAGTGAATCGGGTCTATACAGGATTGCCGCCACTAAGACCTACTCGAGACGTTGTTATCCAGAGAGAATAACAATGCTGGATTTGATATTGTTGCAATCCTGCTACAATAGGTCCTCTTGGGGA
The DNA here is from genome assembly GCA_021764765.1 of Vicia sativa. Classification (NCBI taxonomy): domain Eukaryota; kingdom Viridiplantae; phylum Streptophyta; class Magnoliopsida; order Fabales; family Fabaceae; genus Vicia; species Vicia sativa. Next base: position 253,502,305 of record CM038793.1, read on the forward strand.
AACTTGAAGCTTCATTGAGGAACACTTCAAAAGAAACTCTATGGGGAAAGATTATTGGGGAAAACCCGAGTGAGAAATTTCATTGACACAGGAGTTCACTTGGGGAAGATCAAACACCTTGGAAGAGATTCGATTTGAGAATCGCCACCGTTGTAGATCAATTTAAGAACAAGTCTTCAAACTGGCGGCACAAGAAGAACTAACTCTTTCATTCGAGAAATAGTCTTCAAAGTTTGATTATGCTAAGGAAAACAATTAGCTGATCTTGAAATATTTTGAGTCTTAGTTGGGGTTTATGCATGAATATATTGCATGATATGATATGAATGAATGAATGCATGAATATACTAGTTAATGCATTGGCTATCAAACTTAATTTCCGACACCGTTGGGCATCGAAAGAAAAGTATCGACCATATTCCAGTGATACATTGATCAAGCCCCAACTGCTGCTGGTAAGATACACCAATCCCTTGAGGAGGAGATAAAGAATAGTTCTTGATTGTCACCATGATGATTACATATTCACTTCCATTCTGGAGAAACAAGCACAATATTTAAAAAAAATTTCAAAAGCTTTATTATTTCACCGTTTTTAATGATTTTCAATTTTTTATCTGAAATAGCAGTGAGCTAAACAGGCAGAATAGATAAAAAAAATTGTATGAGAAGAAAACAGATGTTCAACCGAACAATTATTTTATTTAAGATATGAGAAGAATAACTCATATATGAGGAGTTTGTACATAAAGATGCATATTCCTTTAGGAGAAACATACAGGAGAGAGTAAGTCTATATACACATTTTTCTTAAAACAACAACGAAATTGAAACTGAACTTCATTGAGCTATAAACATGATATTCCCCCTCCTGACTGTTATTCTTCATCACTTCACTTCTGGAGATGGTGATTGAAATGGTCCTTTCCATCTATGCTTTTGTTTTGATATAGAATCGCTTGCTGCGGTATTATGTCATTATATATTCCCTAACTTTTGCGTGAATCACCTTTCAGATTTTGATTCACCAGGAGACATACCCTCTTTTGCTTAAGCCGCCCTTTCGGGTTTTCAACTTACCGGGCTTAATTTTTATTCTTCTTCTTCTCTTTTTTTTAAACATAATACTTCTTGACCGCGTCTGAGTTGACAGCATGTGCTAAATCTTTTCCATCCATATTGGTGAGAATAAGAGCTCCTCTGGAGAAAACCTTCTTCACCACATATGGTCCCTCATAGTTTGGCACCCATTTTCCGCGAGGATCTTTCTATGGAGATATGATCCTTTTCAAAACCAATTCACCCACCTTGAATACTCGAGGGTGTACTTTTTTATCAAAAGCTCTCTTGATCCTCTTCTGGTAAATTTGGCCATGACAAAGCGCTGTTAATCTTTTCTATTCAATCAAGTTGAGCTGGTCATACCTATTCCGAACCCATTATGCTTCTTCTAATTTCGTTTCCATCAGAACTCTAAGGGAAAGAAATTCAACTTCTGTGGGAAGTACTGGCTCCATACCATAGACGAGAGAATATGGTGTTGCCCCTGTCGAGGTACGAATGGACGTTCTGTACCCATGCAAAGTACCATCTCGTGCCAATCCTTATACGTCTTTACCATCTTCTGAAGGATTTTCTTGATGTTTTTGTTAGCTGCTTCAACAACACCATTCATCTTCGACCTATAAGGTGGCGAGTTACGATGCTCTATCTTGAAATTATCGCACAACTCCTTCATCATCTTTGTTAGTGTTTTAGGTTGGCATTAATTTTTGGTAAAACTAGGCTATGGCAATGTCTTGATAAATGTCATGACATTCAGAGATTGAAGATAAATCCTACTTGACAAGGATGTTAAAGGACATGTAATCGAAGATAAAAGTTGTGCCGAATTGCAATAGTTTGATGTCATAATGTATGTTATGACATTCGCAGACATTCTCGCGTAATTTGTTTTTCCCGAGACTTTTCGTGAAGTTTGTTGAGTGTTATATTATGTTTTTCTCATATTAGAATGCATGTCACATGGTCGCTAGGTTAATCTTAGTTAAACCTAAATTGGTTGTTGAAAAGACCATGTTTTTAGGATTAAATTAAGTGAACCCTAGCTATCTTTATGGAAGCCCAAAACCAAGTTTCGTGGATCGCTTCTATAAAAGGAATACAACCTTACACGCCGCGCCTAGAATGTATTTGAAGATTTAGCAGTTGTAATTTGTGTAATTTAGTTTCTTCTTAGAGCCAAGCAATTATCAATTGATAAGTGCATTGGACTAGGATTTGTTTGTAAGGGTAGTTTATCACTCAAAGCTTGAAGCACGAGTGTTTGTCTCTTGATTGAAGCTTTGAAGCAAGATCAAGATAGTTTATTGAAGTGTGTCTTCACAATTCAATTATAATAGGTTGATATCATCACAGATTGAGGGGAGTGAGTAGGAACTCGTGTCTAAGTAGGACTTAGATTGAAGTTGCATTGGGTAGGTCTTAAGTGAAGGAGATAAACTGTTGGTTTATTCCCCAATTAATTCTACTAATAGTGAATTTCCTCCCTGCTTGGTAGCCCCTGATGTAGGTGTAGTTAGACACCGAACCGGTAAACAATTTATTGTGTTCTTTATCTGCTTGAATTTATTGTGTGAATTGTTAATGAGTGTCGACATCGGTCATAACATTCTCTCGTGACATCAAGTATCCGCCGCCAGAATTTCAATTGGCATCGAGGTGCACCGCTCGTTATTTCGGGTGAGATCTAGGATAATAGTTTCGCATAATGTATAAGAAAGGAGGATTCGAGGTAGACCACCCATACCGGATGGGTCTAATTATGATTACCGAAACCTCGATGGTTGCTTTTTAAGATCGGAAATTAAAGCTTGAGAGTCACGACAAAGGATGGAAACATCCAACCAAGCTTGAGAAAGAGGGACTACCGCCTTGAAACCCGAGGAGGAATGGAGCAAAGAGGAAGAGGAGTCCGCACTAGGAACTCTAAAGCATTGAATGCCTTATTCAATGGTATTGATGTAAATATCTTCGACTAGTTCATCAAGGTGAGCCGCCAAGGATGTTTGGGACACTCAAACTACTCATGAGGAACATCCAAGGTGAAGATGTCAAGACTTCAGATGCTCACTACCAAATTTGAGAATTTGAAGATGAAAGAAGATGAGACTATTCATGAGTTTCACATGAATATCTTGAAATTGCCAACACCTCGTGAGCACTTGGTGAAAAGATGTCAAAAGAAAAGTCGGTGAGAAAGATTCTATCCTTGCCTAAAAGATTTGCAATGAAAGTGATTGCAAGAGGAGGCTCGTGACATCATCACCTTGAAGGTTGAAGAACTTATTGGATCTCTTATGACTTTTGAGATGGGAATCATGAAACTATTGATGTGAAGAACAAGAGCATAACACTTGTGTCCAATAATCAAGAGGGATGCAAGGTGGATGATGAAGAGAAGATATCAAGCTATAGCTATGCCGGAAGGCAGCTCAATGACTCATCAAGAGGGTTGATCCAAAGTCAAGGTCCAATGTCAAGGATATTTCATCGACACTAGCAGATCTTATGACTCCAGCAGAAGATCCAAGTCAAGAAAAGGAAGTTAAAGGTAGAAATCCAAAGGTCATGGTTGTGAAGGATATGGGCATATTAGAGTCGAGTGTCCCACCTTTCTAAAGAAGCAAAGGAAAGGATGATCGCCACTTGGTTGATGGTGATTCAGAAGTGAATCTGAGGAAGAAGCGCCCAAACTTGTCAACGCTTCCTATGGAGTGTGCACTCGATATGGACTCTAGTGATGAGGAAGTGACATTTGAAGAGCTTGTCGAGACCTACAAGAAGTCAGTGTAAAGAGGGTGAAGTATGTCAGAAATGAGAAATGTAAAAGCCGATTGAGAAGTCGAAGTCGAGAATGAAGTTCGAGGTCGAGAAAAGGAAAACACACCACTATAAATCACCTCAACAATGATATTATAATTTTGAACTCCAAACTTGATTAGATGTCTAAATCACAAATGTTGACATCCCAGATCGATAAGTTGGAAGAAATCCTTCAGCTTGGACAAAATGCTGGAAATAAGCATGGTCTATGATATGTGACTGAGAAAAAACCTGTTGGTGACATGAAGAAGAAGAAGAGACATGGGAAACCAATTTCAAAACAAGTGTCACAACATAAAACAGGAAATGTGTCTGGCTCAGGGTATGTGGCTGCAAAGAGATTTGCTAATAACAAGGAGAAGAACAAACCTTGCAAGTCAATGGCAAAAAAGATGTCACATCACAAGACAGGAAATAGGTCTGCCTCAGGATATGTGGAAACTAAGAAATTTCTTGACAACAAAAAGAAGAACATACCTAATAAACCATTGTCAAAACAGATGTCACAACATTGGGTTTAACATCAAGATCAAAGAAACATGAACAAAAAGTTTCAAAGGTGGAGATGTCATTATTGTGGAAGGTTTGGCCACATAAAACCTTTTTGTTTTAGACTACATGGATATCCTAAACAAGGTTCCTATGTGAAGCCTAAGACCAACATGGTATCATACACTCAACAGTGGAAGAAGAAGACTGTGGCTCTGGTAGCTCACACTTCTCTTAGAGTGTCTGCCAAGGAAGATTGGTACTTTGACAAAGGTGTTCTAAGCATATGACCGGAGACGTAAATCTTCTTAATGATGTTAAACCTTATTCTACCAAATTTTGTTACTTTTGGAGATGGAGCTAAAGGAGAAATCAAAGGTGTTGAAACTCAAACGGTATGGAGTTCCAAACCTAAATGGGTGTTGTTGTAAAGGTTTGATCGCTAATCTCATCAAGATAAGTCACCTATGTGATCCGGGATTCACAACAACTTCACTAAGTCCGAATGTCTTGTAATCAATGATGAACAAGAAGTGATTATGAGAGGAGTCAGATCAAAGGACAACTGCTACAAGTGGGAATCTGAGAACACCACTCTGTCTTCTGTGTGTTCTACAGACAAAGATAAAGAGGAAGTAAGATTGTGGCACCAAGAACTTGGTCATTTACATCACAGAGGAATGAAAAGGATCAGTTCCATAGAGGGAGTCAGAAGGATACCAAGATTTCACATTGATAAAGGGAGAATCTGTGGTAAATATAAGGCTGGACAGGAAATCAGAATGTCACAATCAATGTCTAGACATCTGATCACTTCTAAAGTACTGAATCAAGTTACTAGGATCTGGTATGAAAGGCTAACCAAGCTCCTCATCGTTAAAGGATATAGGCTAACCGCATCCCTATAATCCATACACATTCGTATTTTCCCATCCTTCTTGGGACACGATAATATTGGTAATCTAGTCCGATAGACCGACACGACATTGAAACCCGCATCAAATTGTTTCTTGACTTCATCTCGAATCTTCTTGGCCATCTCGGATGTGTTCTCCTTGGTTTCGCTCACATGTGAACATTCAAGCTTCAATGGCAAATAACAATATCATTGTCGAGACCGCATATCTTGGTACGAACATGAAAACACATCCACATACTCGCAACAAGCGGATCGACTTATCTTTTATTCCTTGCTCTAAAGAAGCTCCAACTTTGACCTTTTTACGATCCTCTTCAGTCCCTAGATTGATCACATCCACTGGTTCTTGATAAGGTTGAATCACCTTTTCTTCGTGCTCAACCAACCGCGCTTAACTCTTCGTGGAGTTCACGCCTTCCTCACCATCTTTTTCAGCTTGGTTAATCGGAAATCAAAGTCGAAAAGAATTACAAAGATGGCTATGTTCAACGAGTTCAGTTTCAGGTGATCTGCATAAATGATTGATTTTCTTTTTTATCTATGTATGTATATTTTAGTGTAAATATTAAAAATGAAAATGTTGTTGTTTTTACACGTATGCATTTGAAAGTGAAAGTAAAACGAAAAAGAGATATCAAACTGAATAACAAAATGCACTTTTATTGAAGATAAAAATTTTATTCATTAAACCAGGTGAGCCCTACAAAGCGATCCTTCGTGCTTGGGAAGAGCACAGAACTTTTGTTTTGAAAAACAAGAAATTAATTTGAAAAAGAAATGATCGGGGTAACATCTTTGACAGTCCGGTTCTTGGGAGCAGTGCCATGGAGAGTGCGGAACACCATCTTGGAGAACTCATTCGCATACTCGTTGTTGACGCTAATCAAAAAAAATTTACTAATTCGATTACAGTACAATGAAGTCGCCATCTAACTTTATTTATTCCTAAAGAGGAAAGGGAAATTATAGATAAAACCCGAGAAATGAAAATGAAATGAAATGGTCTTCGAGACCAAGAGATACGGGTTCGGAAGTCGGTTATGCAAGGGAAGGTATTAGCACCCCTTACATCCATCGTACTCGATGGGACCCATTTGGTTCTAAGTGTGTTTGTGTGTTTGTGTGTTTAGTGTGTTTAGTGTGTTAATTTTCTATCTTCTTATTACTTGCAAAAGGAGGAGACATGTTTTAACTTTTTGAAAGTGTGCTCGCCAAGATGTTAGAATCTTGTGCCTACGTATTCCCAAGTGCGATGGGAAAGTCAGAGCTTATGTAGTTCTCGGTTGCAAGAACATTTGTTGGTTGATTGATTTTATTTATGAAATAGGAGCTTAAATGTACGTGGACGATAAGACATCACTAGTGCAATTCGCATGTGAGCGAAGGGAGATCGCGTGTGAGCGATGAGTGTTGCATCTGAACGATGTTTGAAAAATGACTTGCACGTGGGCAAGGTTTGATGAGTTTGAATTGATTTTATGTAGGTGACAAGTACTAAAACATTAGGCTATCATCTAATGATTCAAATACTAGAAATCGGTGAGTGAGCTCAACCAATCATCTCTCATCCAAAAAGTTTATTATGAAAATGGTGAAGTGAAACGAGATTCACGCTTGTTAGGTATTTTGCATGGATGATAGTATTTAGCTTATTGGGCTATCATCCAACAACCTAAAGACTTTGAACTTGTTTTAAACCATTGGGCTATCATCCAACAACTTAAAACAAATACCATCCAAGTTTTTTTGTGAAAACATTTTTGAAAACAACTCGACGTTGGATCGAGGTTTGAGAATTTGATTATGAAAGTGGTGAATGGACAATGAGAGAAGATTTTGGCTATGATTAACCAGGAAATCTTCATTAATCTCAAGAGAATAGACAAGTGTCTACTCCCTACCAGGGAGGCCCTTTGGATGAGAACTTGGTATATGGACCAAGGCGCGATAATTGAAGTGAAGTGAATAATTGCGAGCATTCATGAAAGTATAGTGATCGCGACTTTATCGTCTATTAATCGGGAGACTGCAAGTGCACAGTCCTATCATGTAGTTTTAAAAGATATCAAACCCACAGAGACTATAAATCGATCTATTGTTATCCTAAGTTATCAGATATAGCTAAGGAGAATAATTCTTTAGATAATGGTTAAAGAAAATATAAACTAAACGGATATTGGTACGTAATATAGTGAACCTAAGCGGATTTAATCGAACCTAAGCGATAAAGATTGTTAACTTAATTGTTTCAGAGATTATCGCTTAAAACCTCAACTCACACTTTCGTGGTCTTATCTTGGATTATACTCCTAAAGCCCTATGCTCGCCTCGCTAGCCCATAAGTGTTTAGAAAATATTCTTTGAAAACTTAATAAAATCTAATTGCTTTAAAGCGCCTCAGATTTAAATCGAATGTCTAACTTTAGCTATCCGTTAAAACCTCACACTTTCGTGGTCTCGATCCCAACCTATTCTACTTTTCTTACTTTCGTAACAAAAAGATTGATTTTCAATTACAAAAGTCATAACCGTAAATTAAGTTAATTAAGATTTTAGCCCGGAACGATTTAATTCCTACTTCATCGCTATTACATACCGATACCTACTTGGTTTAGCCAAACATAGAATTTAGCATAAACAAACTAAACATGAAGATTGAAATTAAGAGCAACATGATAATTAAATTAATAGCAATATATGATAATAATAATAATAATAATAATAATAATAATAATAATAATAATAATGGTAATAATAATAGCAATACAATAAAGAACCTCTAAATGCGAGAAATGAAGAACTTGAAATAAACTTCTATTATGATGGCAAGATTGTGATCCAAGAGTACATAGATTGTAGGCCTAAACTAATGGTGTGGTAGTTCCCGATATGAGAAACTACCACTTTTACAAATATGATTTCGCTAAAACTATGAATATGCGCTCACAAGACAAACTTGAATGTCTCTAAAATGAATGATAACTAGTTTATATAGTGAGAAATGTGGAAGTTATCATGAGAGAAGTAGTGATGATAATGGAGAAAGTGGAGAAAGAAGTGGAAATGTGGAAGTTGAAAAGATCATGGATGATAATGGAAAGTTTGGTGATGGGCCTAGCTTTGCTTCTTTACTTGGCCTTTTATCTTTCTTTTATATTTTGAGCCTTTTTCTTCATGACTCCTCCATTTTTACTTTTTCTCGAAAATTCTTCATTTAATTAAATATCCGCAAAATAAACAAATACTAGCATAATAGCAATTCAATGCAATTAAATAAAGATAAAATGGAAAATAACTTAAGTAAATCCAAATATAATATACATTTATGTGTTATCAAACTCCCCATACTTGAACTTTGCTTGTCCTCAAGCAAGTGCTCAAGACGATGTTTTCTAAACATTGGTCGATGCACATACATAACTTAAATCAACTTGTACACGGTCGCCTCGTGTTTTTGTCGAGAATCAAAAGCTCGATTTATACTCCAAAGACTACGGTGATGACACTATATAATCATATCCTACATAAACCAACAGATGCTATCATAACTCGCCCCAAGTAATCGTCTTGTTTTACCCATTTCATTCAAGCGCAATCACATTAAGCCCTTTATCCATACACGCACATAGCAGAACATTCGGTTAGTGGTTTTGATCTTTTTAGCACAATGGTTTCTGGCACAATAATGTGGCAACCTTTTCTATCCAATTGCAAGATGCGGGGGATCAGACCGTAGTCTTCCCTACCAAGTACAGTACCATATGCTTCTAAACCACCTAACAATGGACTCTTATGTTACTTAGTAAGGTTTGCATCCGTTGGATTAAATGATCGGGTGAGGATCGCCCAATTTAATTGGTGCATTACCTATTTCCTTAAAGCATGTAACATTTTTCTAAATAATTAACTGAGATCATCCACTTATATTCATCGACTTTCTGCGTAGTTTGTGTTTAAGACGGTGTTGACTGCTAAATAAACTACTCAGGGTTACTTCAATACTAAAACTCAGGGTTTCGGAATAATAGGTAATTTAACTAGTCTATTATACTCTGGGTTTGTAGAGTGTCAAGACGGTAGTGATTTCTTCTAATCTTGCTAAAGTTTCTAACTAGTTTAAAAATTGGCAACCTACGTACTTGTCGAGTGAGTCAAGTTATGCATAAAACCGTAAAAAAATTTGTTGGGGCTCAATAAAATAGGGGAATCGGAAAAACAACACAAATGTTGCATAAATAACTTGATGAAGACAAAATTTTATTGAAGGGAAATTACAAAGAAAATAATAAAATTACTAGAAAAAATGGAAATACTTCCTCCCCCATACTTAAATCGTACATTGTCCTTAATGTATTGATAAAAGATGAAAAAGGGAAGTGGAAACTAAATGTTCACTCCGGTTGAACTTTTAGTGATATTCGCTTTCCATGGCCACTTATCGCCATCTCACATATCCCTCACCTTTTCTTTTCTTTCTTCTGTGGGGTGGTTCATTCTTTTGAACTCGTGGTGGTGGTTCTGGATCTATCCTAAGTATTAGTTTTTCAAGTTTGGGCTTAGTGATTTCATCCACCACCTCAAAGGTTACCCTTACCCTCTTAACAGTAATTATATCCTTAATTTTATGTTCCTCTAATTTTCTCTTTTTAGCAAGACTTCAAACAAGGGTGCATTGGTGTGGATATTTTTTCATACCTCGACATATGTTTTAGATTGGGAGTCTACCTGAGCTTCCATAAAAAATTTCGGGAAAGGAATCAGTGGGGTGTAGTGATTTGAGATAACAATATGCGCTTCCTCCTCTACCTCTTTTACAACCTCCTCTTCGAATGGTGTTGGTGAATTCTTCTCAATCTCCACTATTTTCTCGTCAGAACTTTCCTCAGCCACAATATCACTCTCCTTAAACTCATCATCACTCTCTATATTTTCAAATAGTTTTTCTATAATGGTTGTTTCAACATCCACATCCTCTTTGGGAAATGGTCCTAGAAGGTTTTGTTCAAGTTGGGAGATTTGAGTCTCTAAGGCCATGTTGTGAGTCGTGAGGGACTCAACCACAATGGTTAGTTGGCTAAGGGTTTCATTATTTTGAAGACTTTGTTTTCTTACCTCTTCATTTTGGACAGTTTGTGTCTCTATATAGTGCTCAATCATAGATTCTAACCTAGAGTTAGTTATCATCTCATCAGAATCCTCTATTGATGTTTCGAAGTTGAAATCTTGCGATTCTTCAGAGTATTGAAAGTGAGTTAGAGTCTCCTTTTGTGTTTCCCCGAAGCGTTCTATCATCCTGGATGTTTCATTAAAATTTTCCATTAATATTTCGAGGTCAGATTTATATGGTTCTGTTGTTTCCTCAAAATATCGTGGCAATTGTAGAGGAAATTGGGACGAGGATAAGTTTGGTTGGAATTATAAGTTTCTGTGGCTCCTCAAAATGTTGGAATTGGTAGTGTGGAGGTAATTTTGTAAGAGTGAGTTTGTGAAGCATTGAAATCTTCCATCATTATTTCGAGGTCGGATTTATGGGATTCTTGTGATTCCTCAAAATACCGATAATGGGTGTAGAAAATTTCGTGATATATAGTAAATAAAGTAATAAAGGTTTTAGTCTATACGGTGTAACACCGAGTTACAATATCGACTTAAATAGTCCACGGCAACGGCGCTAAAACTTGATCGCGACTTTATCGCCTATTAATCGAGACTCAAGTGCACCCTATCGCGTAGTTTTAAAAGATATTGAACCCACAGAGACTATAAATCGATCTATCGTTATCCTAAGTTATCAGATATAGCTAAGGAGAATAATTCTTTAGATAATGGTTAAAGAAAAATATAAATTAAACGGATATCAGACGTAATATAGTGAACCTAAGCGGATTTAATCGAACCTAAGCGATAAAGATTGTTAACTTAATTGTTCTCAGAGATTATCGCTTAAAAACCTCAAATCACACTTTCGTGGTCTTATCTTGGATTATACTCCTAAAGCCCTATGCTCGCTCCTCGCTAGCCCATAAGTGTTTAGAAAATATTCTTTGAAAACTTAATAAAATATAATTCGCTTTAAAGCGCCTCACAGTATTTAAATCGAATGTCTAACTTTAGCTATCCGTTAAAACATCACACTTTCGTGGTCTCGATCCCAACCTATTCTACTTTTCTTACTTTCGTAACAAAAGATTGATTTTCAATTACAAAAAGTCATAACCGTAAATTAAGTTAATTAAGATTTTAGCTGGAACCATTTAATTCCTACTCATCGCTATTACATACCGATACCTACTTGGTTTAGCCAAACATAGAATTTAGCATAAACAAACTAAACATGAAGATTGAAATTAAGAGCAACATGATAATTAAATTAATAGCAATATATGATAATAATAATAATAATAATAATAATAATAATAATAATAATAGTAATAATGGTAATAATAATAATAGCAATACAATAAAGAACCTGTAAATGCGAGAAATGAAGAACTTGAAATAAACTTCTATTATGATGGCAAGATTGTGATCCAAGAGTACATAGATTGTAGGCCTAAACTAATGGTGTGGTAGTTCCCGATATGAGAAACTACCACTTTTACAAATATGATTTTTAAAACTATGAATACAGACAAACTTGAATGTCTCTAAAATGAATGCTAACTAGTTTATATAGTGAGAAATTGTTGAAGTTATCATGAGAGAAGTAGTGATGATAATGGAGAAAGAGAAAGAAGTGGAAATGTGGGAAGTTGAAAAGATCATGGATGATAATGGAAAATTTATCGATGGGCCTAGCTTTGCTTCTTTACTTGGGCCTTTTATCTTTCTTTTATATTTTGAGCCTTTTCTTCATGACTCCTCCATTTTTACTTTTCTCGAAAATTCTTCATTTAATTAAATATCCAAAATAAACAAATACTAGCGTAATAGCAATTCAATGCAATTAAATTAAGATAAAATGGAAAATAACTTAAGTAAATCCAATTTAAATATTTATACATTTATGTGTTATCATATAGCAAATAAATTGATAAAAGCCCATATAAGGTGGCTTGCATAAATGATAAGATAATTTTATATTGTGTAGGTGCATGCACGAATAATTTAATCGATTAATTAAACGAAATTTAATCAAGTAATTAGATTGACTAATCAATTTTAAATAACCTAATTAGATAATTAAATAATGTTTAACTAATCAACTAAAGCCTCATTGTAAGTCCAAGAGCAAGTGTGGTGTGTACACAAATGTGGCAACTGTAACGCTTCTAAGCTTTGTCGACCCAAGGTAATGAAAATGGCTCGCATTCGAGTATTAGTTTGAAATATTTTGGCTTTGTGCACATTTGAATGAAACATTAAAATAAACAATAGAATATTTACTAATTATTACAACTCATGGGGATGGGGATGCAAATTTACAAATGGGGATGAATCGAATAAATTATAAGTCCATATAAAATTTACAAGTAAGAATAGAAACAAGTCAACAATTAACAAAAATAAATCTAAGAGATAAATAGCTAAAAGAAAATATTTTTGACCATTTTAAAGTATTGAAATAAAATTAAAAAAATAAATTTTTTTTATAAGAAAATAAATTTAATAAGATAAATTCTAAATCTAAGATCTTATGTTCTTTTTTTAAGATATAGTTTAGAGTAAATAAAATAAAACTAAATTTATTTATTTTTTTTGTATCTTTTTGAAGATCTAAAATATATTACTTCTGATATCAATCAACAAAAGAAATATTATTTCTTAAAAAACTTAACAACTAAAAAAAATAAAATCTTTTTGTTCTTTTAAAATAAAGTTTTGAGTAAATAAAATAAAACTAAATCTATATATATTTTTTGTATCTTTGAAAATTATTTTGAAGATCTAAAATATATTACTTCTGGTATCAATCAACAATATTAGAAAAAACTTAACAACTAAAAAAATAAAATCTTTTTGGCTATTAAAGAGAAATAATTCTAAATTTATTTCTTTTTTGTAATTGGTACAATACTTGTTAAAAAAATTAAAAACTAATATATTTTTTTGTATTTTTTTGTCTTATTATAGGAATGAAAAATGTAAATAAATTCTTAGTATCCAAATCTATTATATAACAAAAACAAAAAATACTAATTTTAATTAATACTAATGAATCAAATCAATAAAAAGTGTAATTGCAATATTTTGATAATAACTTAAATTCTTTATTAACAAAAGAAAGGAATGACTGTCACTTGGTCTGATGGTGACTCAGGAAGTGACTCTGAGGAAGAAGCAGCCAAACTTGTCACCGCCTCTCGGAGTGCAATTCGATATGGATTCTAGTGATGAGGAAGTGTCATTTGAAGAACTTGTCGATACTTACAAGAAGTCGTATCGTGGTGAAGTATGTCGCAGTAATGAAAAGTAGAAAAGTCGATTGAGAAGTCGAGGTAAAATGTGAAGTGGAAGTCGAAGAAGGAAAATACAATCACTATAGGTCATCTCAACAAAGGAAATCATAGTGTTGAATTCCAAGCTTGGTCGATGACTAAATTTGTCAAGATGTCGACTCACCGGTACTAATAAGTTGAAGAAATCCTTCACTGACAAAATGCGTGAAATAAGCATGGTCTAGGATATGTGGTCGAAAAGAAACCCGTTAGTGACATGAAGAAGAAGAGGCATGGAAACCAAAGTCAAAACAGCTTGTCACAACATAAAACAGGAAATGTGTCTGGCTCAGGGTATATGGCTTCAAAGAAATTTGCTGATAACAAGGAGAAGAACAAACTTGGCAAGTCAATGTCAAAGAAAATGTCACACCACAAGACAGGAAATAGGTCTGGCTCAGGATATGTGGAGGCTAAGAAATTTGTTGACAACAAAAAGAAGAACAGACCTAATAAACCAATGTCACAACATTGGGTTCAACATCAAGATCAAAGAAACATGAGCAAAAAGTTTCAAAGATGGAGATGTCATTATTGTGGAAGGTTTGGTCACATAAAGCCTTTTTGCTTTAGATTACATGGATATCCTAATCAAGGTTCTTATGAGAAGCCTAAGACCAACAAGGTATCATACACTCAACAGTGGAAGAAGAAGATTGCAGCTCTGATAGCTCACACTTATCTTAGAGTGTTTGCCAAAGAAGATTGGTACTTTGACAGTGGGTGTTCTAAGCATATGACTGGAAACAGAAATCTTCTGAATGATGTTAAACCTCATTCTACCAGCTTTGTTACTTTTGGAGATAGAGCTAAAGGAGAAATCAAAGGTGTTGGAAACTTAGACTGTTCTGGAGGTCCAAACCTAAATGGAGTATTGCTGGTAAAAGGCTTGACTGCTAATCTCATAAGCATAAGTCAGCTATGTGATATGGGATTCAAAGTCAACTTCACTAGGTCTGAATGTCTTGTAACCAATGATAAACAAGAAGTGGTTATGAGAGGAGTCAGATCAAATGACAACTGCTACATGTGGGAATCTGAGAACACCACCCTGTCTTCTGTGTGCTCTACAGACAAAGATGAAGAGGAGGTAAAATTGTGGCACCAAGATCTTGGTCATTTACATCTCAGAGGAATGAAAAGGACTGGCCCATGGAGGCAAGTATACCAAGACTCCACATTGATGAAGGGAGAGTGGTGAATGTAAGGTTGGAAAGCAAACCGTAATGTCACACTCTTTGTCTAGACATCCACCACTTCTAAAGTGTCAAGCAAGCCCTAGGGCCTGTATGAAAGGCGGCCAAACCTTCATCGACAAAGGATATAGGAAAGGAGGCTTGATGAAACTCTCCTTGTCAAGAATGAAAGAGGCAAGATAATGGTGACTCAAATTTATATTAATGACATAGTACTTGGAGGAATGTCAGACACAATGGTGAGACATTTTGGGAACCAAATGCAAGCTGAATCTGGGATGAGCCTCATGGGAGAGATGATTTATTTTTTTGGACTGCAAGTCACACAGATGGAAGACTCAACATTCCTATCACAGAGCAAGTATGCAAGGAATATTGTCAAGAAGTTTAGAATGGAGAATGCCAGCCATAATAGGACTCCTGCTCCTACACATTTGAAGTTGTCCAAGAAAACAAGTGGAGAAAATGTTGATCAAAGCTTGTGTAAAGCTCTTTGAAGGATGTTTCTTCTGAGAAACAATCTTGTTTCTTGGTTCAGAAGAAGCAAACCGTGTTTTTCTCGCCCACCGAGGTCAATACATAGCGTACCGGTAGCGCTGCCTCAGATGATCCGGATGAAGCAGATGTTGACTGGTACAATGTCATGTGATGTCATGACATTGTACTATGACATTTTTACTAAAGCCTTGAGGCTAGTCGCTTTAAGTTTTGAGGGCAAGTTAGACATTTGTGAATATGAGGAATTGTAGCAATTAACATTGTTTACAAGAAGGAATGGAAGGGACCTTTAATTCAATTAATTATAAGTGGGTCATTTAATTATTTTTACCCTATTTTAAAAGGTCCAAGAATAGAAGAGACTTCTTCATATAATAGTTACTTCATTTGAAAGTATCATATTTCCTTCATCCAAAAGAAACTTTCAAACCCTCTACCATTCTCGCCTCATTTCCTCAAAATTCTCAAAGAAAATATGTCTTCATCGATTCATCATCTCAAGAACTGGTTCTTCTTCGCCCACCATGGATGAGATTAGGAAAACAAACCATGCAAGGTGAAGCTCGAGGGTTACCCACCTGCAATGGCAACCCACCGAGAAGGTCAAGAAGTCGCGACAAGGAATGCAAGAAGGTCACAAGCATCACTTCCGTAAGACCTTTGAACCATCTTCGTCTGCACTTCGCAAATAGCAAACAAAGAGGGGTCTAGGTCCTGCATGAAGCCATTGCTAGAATAGTGACTAGTATCCCAAATGAGAACCAACTGCTCGGGCTCGTCCTCTAAACCAAGAGTCCGCTAGCTCTAGTTTAGTAGCGATCCAGATGTCACTAAGAATGTCAAGACATCCGATGATCATGTCAAGGAAACACCTATGGATCCCGACATCGAAACTCTCATTGATTCTCCGCCAAGAATGTTGTTAATCCCTCTGCTCCAGCCCTCAAATGTGTGAGGATGATACTCCTATTGAACCTCCTATTATTAATAAAGATGAGATTCGATGGTATATTTGAGGAATCTCCAACAAAATGTAACTCGTTAAAACTCCCGTGAAACCCACGACTATATCTCCGACAAGATTCTAGAAGAGACTCCAGACACCAATTGGTGAAGATCTTGAAAAGTCTCCAATTCAAGATTCGAGGACTTGGTTGAACCCTCATATTAATCTAGATGAGGAATTCTCGATAATGACCTCATTGCTAAAGTTAATCCTAGCATTGCTGGAGGGTGATGAATAGGGGAATTAGAATGCTATTCTAAGTCCTGCTCAGAGAAGGTTGCTAAAGTTGTTCATAAGACTCCTAGGGTTGAGAGCAAGACCAAGAAAAATATGATAAAGACAAAGCCGGAACCCCAAGGGAAAGAGTAGGTGAAGATCATGGTGGTATCTCTAGGCCAAAGAGAACCCCAATTGTGAAGAAAAGGAAGGTATCGAACAATCGTAACTCGTGATGATTCGATTTTAATGTTGAAGAGAATGTCTCTATATTCATCCAAGAAAGAAGCCTTCTCTTGGGAAACTGGCCCAAAGTCCCTGAAGTGGCAATTGACAACATTTCCTTCCACCACCCTGAGAATGCTAACAGGTGGAAATATGTGTGTTTGAAGAGAATTGCACTTGAAAGGGAACTGAATAAGAGTGCCCTTGAATGCAAGGATGTTATTGATTTGATTAAAGAAGCTGGGTTAATGAAGACTGTGGTGAAGTTCTCAAAGTGTTATGATGTGTTAGTGAAGGAGTTCATTGTGAACTTGTCAAGTGGCTGTGCTGATGGTAGGTCAGCTGATTTCAAGACTGTTTATGTCAGAGGAAGAAGAGTGAAGTTTTCCCCAAGTGTGATCAACAAATATTTGGGAAGATCAGATGATGCTCAACCTGAGCTAGAAGAAACGATAATCAAATGCCACACAATCATGCTAAACAAGTGAAACATTGGCCAATGAAGGAAAACTAATCGCCAAAGAAACTAAGTGTAAAGTTTGCTATTTTACACAAAATAGGTGTAAACTGGTTCCAACAAACCACAAGTCCACCATCTCCATTGGTCCGGCAAATTCATCTTTGTTGTTGGTACTAAAGCAAAATTTGATTATGGAACTTATATCTTTGAGCAAACCCTTAAACATGCCGAAAGTTATGCAATTATGGACCAATAGCCTTTCCTCCTCTTGTGTGGAATCATAATTGATCGGTACTCGACATTCTTAGTGATAGAGATTCAATATGCAAAAGAGCCCCGCACTTGGATTCCATTACAAGCTCTTTCAAGGCAAACATGTCCCGTGACATTGTCATGACATCTCACGAGACATCATCCGTCAAGGAAAATTCTAAGGCAAATGTCATTGGTGGTCGAAAGCAACTTGCAAGGAGCTTGAAGCAAGAAAGCAAAGTCTTGAAGAACTGATCTCTACACTTGAAAAGGAGAAAGACATAGAGGTTGAGGATGAAGGGCTAGTTTGTGATGATTCTCGCAATATGGATGAAGATGCTAATGCCGAAGCAATCATCACGAGAGCAGCTCAAGATGCTTCTTTCCACAAGGTTTCTTCGAGTGGAAAGCACTTGATGTGTAATCCCGTGCTTTGTTGCTTCGCTTGTTGTTTGTTTCTTGTTCAGATTTTCCCATTTTTGTTTTGGATGATTGTAATTTTGTTGATGTAATTGTAAACTTTTGATGAGTTGTCACTGCTTCTTTAATTGTGTTGGCTCTAATATATGATTGAATGATTGGGGTACTTGTATTGGTTCCTTTGTCCCTGCTAAAAAGGGGAGAAGAACTATGTGGGATATTGGGAAACTGATGAAATCTTTATGTGGGCAATTGTGGGAAATTTGTAATTTGTATGGGTAGAATTTATCTTCTCTAGGTTCCGTTTCTTTAAGCTTAGAACTAGTTTTTCTTCTCCGTGATAGGTACTTTGATGACTTAAGTAGTTTTAGCCAAAAATGTGCCAAAGGGGAGTTTGTTAGTGTTTTAAATTGGCATTACTTTTTGGTAAAACTAGGCTATGGCAATGTCTTGATAAATGTCATGACATTCAGAGATTGAAGATAAATCCTACAAGACAAGGATGTTTAAAGTACAACCGTAACCGAAGCTAAAGTCAGGCCGAATTTCGTAATATTCGATGTCAACAGTATGTTATGACATTCAAGCAGACATTCTGCTCAGAACTGCTTTCCGAGATTTTTCGTGAAGTTTGTTGAGCTGTTGTATTATGTTTTTCTGTTATTAAATTGTATGCTCACATGGCTGTTAGGTTAATCTTAGTTAAATCTAAATTGGTTGTTGATAAGACCAAGTTTTTAGGATTAATTATGAACCCTAGCTATCTTTTTATGGAAGCCCAAAACTCAAGTTTCGTGACCGCTTCTATAAAAGGATTAGAACTTTACACTGTCGCCCGAATGTATTGAAGATTTAGTAGGTTATAATTTGTGTAATTTAGTTGTTTTGTGAGCCAAGCAATTATCAATTGATAAGTGCCTCGACTAGGATTTATTTGTAAGGGTAGTTTATCACCAAAGCTTTTAATTAGTGTTTGTCTCTTTGATTCAAGCTTTGAAGCAAAATCAAGATAGTTTATTGAAGTGTGTCTTCACAATTCGATTATTCAATAGGTTGATATCATCTGTGATCGAGGGGGTGAGTAGGAACTCAGTCTAAGTAGGACTTAGATTGAAGTTGCATTGGGTAGGTTTTAAGTGAAGGAGATAAACCGTTGGTTTATTCCTGAATTAATTCTACTAATAGTGAATTTCCTCCCTGCTTGGTAGCCCCTGATATAGGTGTAGTTAGACACCGAACTGGTAAACAATTTATTGTGTTCTTATCATTGCTTGAATTTATTGTGAATTTTAACAGGGTCGACATCGTGTCATAACATTCTCTCGTGACATCAAGTATCCGCTGCAGAATTTCAACAAGACAAAGAGAAATACTTGTCAAAATCCAAAATTTTACAAATGGGCCTAACTTTTCTTGGTTCAAACTTGTTCCTCGCCTAATTTGGAAGCCCAAGGCCATTAATTTTATCTTTATTTTTCTATTTAATTTGGATTTTAATCATTTAAAAGCCAATTAAATTAAAATAAAAGGTAGAAAATCAAAATTAAATGCAAATTGATTTTCTCTCATTCTTGAGGTCCAAGCAAACCTCCTGTCGGAAAATTCAAATTGGCATTGATTGGCAAGAGAATTGATTGAAATTTGATCAAAAGGCAATATTTGGTTTTATACCAAATCAAATATTTTTTCATTGATTGGCACATTATTTTCTCTTGATTCTTGACCTAAATCCATCCACTATATATACATGAAGCATTCACATGAACAAAGAACTAAAATTGCCTCAAGAACCCTAAATTTTTTCAAGAAAACTTGAAAAAGCAATTTCGATTGCTTTGCAGTGCCAATTCAAAGAGTTTTGAGGATTGAACAAGCATCCTCAAGGTCCCGTGAAGCTATTCCAATAATCCCCACGCTGCTGAAACACCTGCATCGGTCCAACCAAGTCATGGTTTATGCCAACATAACTTGAAATCGAATTCATATATACACTCATGTTTAACGTGTTTTGATTGCATATTTAGGTTTCTAATGATGTTTCTAAGCTTTTCGCTTAGATTGATTTAAGTTTCAAAGCAAGAATCACAAGATGCCATGGCTAGGGTTCTTGATCTCGCTTTAGGGCTTTCTCAAATAAGCAAAATCGACAAAACCAGACTACCATCGTGTTTAGAATGATGTTTCTAATCGATTCATGTATTCATAATGAATTTATATTGCTTGTATGAGATTTTGAAATTTGTGGGGTGAAGGCCGAACTGCACCGACGCAACCTGCTTGAAAATTCAAACGACGAAGACGGTTCTTCGCTACGGTTTCGATTCTTAATTAAATTGCTTAAAACGCTTTTTGTTTCATTATGCTAACACCATATGCAGCATGGCTCAGTGGCAAGCAACGCGCGCGTGTATCCTGGGAGACCTGAGTTCGAACCTGGGCTGCCACACTTATTTATTAACACTTGAAAACTAACACTTTTCTTATTTTCTTTTAATATTTTCCATTCAATTTAATTAATCTTCAAACAATTTTCTCATACATTTAAAAATTACCAAAAATATTTTCCTTTTGTATTTTAATCAGAAAAATGTTTATTTAATTTTTGACATTAAAATTAATATTTTTGCATGCATATTTTAATTAATTGTTAATTAACCATTAATTTGACTTTTAATTGCTTTTTATTATCAAAATTGATTCAGAAAATTCCTAAAAAATTACTCTATCATCTAATCAGCATCACTAACCTAAAATATTTTTCCTCATTCAAAAATCTTATTTTTACTAACCTTTTTCTCTTATGCGAAATTCTTATATTTCCGATTATTATGTATCTGCTTACAGGTTGTAATAGTTAGGATTTATTTTCTCGCATTCTTTTCCAATATTATGTAACCGCCATGGGATGTAATAGCTAATTTGGATTTTACTTCCGTGACCCTATTATGTAATCGCCTAAAGCCATGTAATAGCGTAGGACTTACTTTCCGCACTTTACTTTCTGCAATTTACTTTCTGCACCCTATAAACTGCTAGTAATTAGGCGTGTATGGCAAGATAAAAACGGACATGGATCACTTTAATTTGCAAGATAAAATATCCGAATTCAATACACTCTTCACACATGCACCCCCTGAGTATTCTCTCTCTCTGTTTCGAATAAATGGTCAAGTCCCTCGAACGTAGAGGTATCCTAGCACCGCTGCCTACAAAACATATCATCATAGTCCCTTCGATACAAAGATCATAGACCCACGATGTCGCCACGAATACATGATCTCGCCCGATTGTTGCCACAAAAGTGATGATCGTCCCTTCGAATGTGCTAGGATACTCCTCCAAGTTGCCTTCTATGACCATCTGATGTCCCTTCGAATGTCCCTTCTACATCCAACGGATAATGTTACCTACCAACTAATGGTACGGATAACACTATTCTAAAGGAACGTAAAACAACACAAAAACGACCACTCTGAGTATGTAATAAGATTTTAATTGCTTGCTCAAACAAAATACTTTTCACACCACACACTTTTGTCAAAGTTCAAACTCTTTTCAAAACGAAGCATTTCCGAACACTTTGTATACATTCCAACATGAATCATTACAAAGTCAAAGCGAAATGCCTTTTCAAAACATTTTTGTCAAACACACAGAAAGCACTTTTAAAAATGAGCTAGAAGCAACTAAGAGCCCGTAGAAAACTACGTATGGAAAGGGGTGTTAATACCTTCCTTTTTTATAACCTTCTCCCTTACTCAGAATCTAACGAAGGTCTTTTTCTGTTCTTTTCACCTTCCTTTAATTGGATAAAAGAAAAGTCGGTGGCGACTCTTGCTATCCGCACATTTGCGATAAAAAGCAAAACAAACTCAAAGTCGGCCTCCCAATCAGACATGTACACTCATCATCATCAATGGCATTGATACTCTCAATCGGAAACCTTTTGCAACAAAAGTATCTTCAAGGCGAGGGATCTTCCTTTTCCCGCCTCGACCTTCCATCGATCTTGGGCCGATACCACCCTTATCTTCTTTTCCACCACCTCTAACATCTTTCCCCATCCTTTGGGTTTCCAAAGATCAATGAGGCCTTAACATCCCGCCAAAGCAGCCATGGCTTTTCATAGCCATTTTGTTTTCTACACTGCACTCCACAATCTCTAGAGCTTGAAAGAGAGTTTCGCGCACTTCGTCCCCAACATCAACGCACTAATTCGTATAATTGACTAACTATATAGTCCTCTTCACCATCATCCTCTACCACCGGTTATGCAATAAGAACTTCAACTTTGATGGAGCGCTAGCAACTTTGGCACCATGTATCTAGGGTCTCCCACTGTGCAAATAAGTCGGAAATGTCCATCACTTGAAAGTGATATTGAACACTGGGTCATATGAGCACCGAGGTCAATCTCAACCATTGCCATCCTTGGGAGACATCAAAAGCTTTCACCACCAATGAACCTGGCTTCATCACTTCCCTTCTACCTATAATCGAGCCGAGTTATCTTGGAATCACATTCGAGGTCGAGCCAAGATCAACTAACACTCTAGCAAGAGTTGTTTCAAAAATATAATATGAAGAGGCATATTATTATTACATCCATTCGAGGAGATCCACATGCTGAAGAATAAGCAACTATTATCATTTAGGCATGAAATGGCAACATCCAACTAATTAACTGTAATATCCTCACCTACATACACATTGCCAAGGAATTTCAAAGAAGCCCATTTGTGGGCTTCAACTCTTCAAAGAAGGACAAAATTGAAATTTACGGAGTTTGGCTAGCTGATCAACCACTTTGTAATCACTCCTCTTGATGATCTTCGTAGTTTCATCATCTGGGTCAAGACATCCTTCAACTCCTCTCGCACTAACAACACCCACATTTTCTTCTAGGAGGTTCTAACACTTTCTCCGCAACCCTATTCTTAGTCAAATCTTGGTGATAAATACGCATCATGTGTCATGCCGCTTGCACTAGCTTATATTTTCAACTGTGTTCTTCCAACACCACAGCTTACCACCCACAACAACCCTCGTGATATAATTCCATGGTACAACCTTAGTATTTTCATAACGAATCTAACTAGGGGTAAATCACCATTAGCTCAACTGTCAGAATTAGTTCTTCTTTCTTGACAGAACCACTAAAGGTATCCTCCTATTATTGATGAGTGGTACCACCACATCCACTTCATTCTATGTCCGATCTCGCTAAACCGAATCTTGTGTTTGTACATTAACCCACAAGTACTCTTTGAATTTCGCATACATTGTTTGGGTTAACTTGACATATCGACAATCATCATGGACACCCTTCAAAGAAATCAGCTTTTTTTCAACTCTTCAACACCATATTTAGTGACATCTTCAATTGATCCACATCCATAACCAAACTTCTTTCCTCTTCAACCAAAGCACTTATTGACGATGACCCATGCCCCGAAAAGGGTTGCTAGCAATGTTGGGGACATTTGAAATTCAATAATTTTCTATCAATAAGCACTTGAACCTTGCACTTAAATGAAAACAATCCTCGTGAGTATGTCCAGAGAATTAGCAAGGTGCCGATATCATTCTCATTGAACCAAGGCTTGGGTGGTCCAAGAACAGTGTTTTAATTCTCCGACACCACTCTTCCATCTTGAACCAAATATGGTAGGAGGCTATATGTCATGGGAATATGTTGATCCTCCTTAGAGTAATTATGATAATGAGGATCCTTTGTTGCCTTGGACTCTATTCGACTCTTACTCATTGTTGTTGAGAAACTTGATTTTGAGGAACCCGAGCAGATAAGGCATATGTATCTACATTGGTTGCCGACATCAAGATGTGTGAAACGTGATAAAGAACGTAAGGATATGGCATACGGGACTTGGATAGACCGTGTCTAGCTTCATTCTTGTCCTCTCTACCCCTGGTTCATAAACAACATTGTCTCTCTCTTTTTCTTAAAACCATTGAATGGCTTCTTCGCAGATGACCTGACACTTCCTCCGATATCTTACTAGTCTTTAAACCTTCCCTATTTTCTCACCTACCATCACTGGATTAGAGAAATTGGAAAAGGTACTTCCAATAAACCTCTCATAATATTGCACCCAATGTTCCCATAAACAAATCATTTAATTCTTTTCGCTAAAGTTGGTTGAACCCGAGGCTACCTCCATCCACCTTTGAGCATATTCTTTAAAGTATCTCTTTCTTTTGAGACATATTTGTAGTCAGATACAATGAGCCATGCTGGTGTTAGTGGTATTGCTAGAAAAAGCAAGCAGATGTAACGGATATTTGACTTCTCCTGCATATACCAATCAAGGGATGCCCCGAAAGGCTATGTTGAAAATAATGTATCATTATCTTGTTTTTTAATGTGTGCCGCCATCTTGCGATAGTACATTATACAATGAGTATCTAGATAGCTTACACCTTATACTTTTCAAAGTCGGTACTTTGAATTTTAGTGGAATAATAACATCGAACAAGACACATTTCCAACGCACTCATACCAACAATATTTTTCCTCTCAACCCTTCACTTGTTCAACCAATTTCTGCACATATTCTATGCACCACATCTTGAAAGGGCGTGATTACCCAAAGGTATAGCGCCTAGTAATATTGTCTCATATAATCATCTTCATATCTTCATCACTGGAGACACTGCATCAATTGTTCTCTTGTTCACCTTCATCCTATTCTTGCTCGTTATTTCCTACAACCTGAGCAACATGCGGCGCTGCGTATACCATGATTTTCGGCTCCATCAAGAAATCGAGGATAGCCCATAAAGTAACAAATAAAATTACACACAATTCTAATGAGACAAAGTGTTTATTTCGATGAACTCTTGTATTGCCAACAGAAAGGAAGGAATAGTGAGTTGCCGCATTGGTGACAAAAGATGCCCCAATGGTGTTAGCGCTGAGTTGTTGTGGAAGCTGAAAGTAGCAAGAACATTGTTTGCTATTAAAGAGCAAGATCTTCATTAGCAACTGCTCCTCTTCCCTCCTCGGGTCACATCATCATTTCCATAAGCTATCCCATCTTGGACTTCAACCCATCGATATATTCTTGCATAGCAGCTTGCCTGGCTTCGTATTGATCCATTGATTTATCTGCGGTTGGCCCTCGTCGCATTTGACGAGTAGTCATCTTGAATCAGTGAGGTGAGATGGAAATGAGAAACCTTTCTTGAAAACAAAATGATTATGCATATGTTAGCATATGTATGAATGAAAAAAATATTTTGATGATTTTTTCTTTCAGTTCCAGGGAATTTCTTATAAACTTGTTAGTGGTTAGTAAGCATTCCATATAAACCAGAACGTCAAATGTACCTTTGTTACTGACCAAGTTCAAATAGTGAAACAAAATTCAAACTAGGAATTCAAATTATTACAATATCCATCAAAGGTTCAGTGACATAAAGTAAAATAAATGATAGTCCACTAAAAATGTTTTCCACGACGAGGCTTCAAATCTCTGGTTTTTGCCTTGAATCGGTTCACCACATCTTGACAAAGGACGAGGAAATCACTCACAGCTTGAGGAACCTGATTGTCTTCAAGATCTTCTAGAGCCGACCTAAGTCTCCAAGGCACATCAACAACCAGGCGGTTACACATGTCCACCATATCACGATATCTCCCATAGAAGTGGTTGTTATGCTCTTCTTGGAAGGACACAATTTCATCCTTTTCATCCAACACACGATTCAAATTATGGATCTCGTCTATCCACCCATGGCATTACTCTCTAAGGCCTTCATAAACATCTTTTTTTCTATCCCTCTCTTCTCTTGTGATATTCGGATCTTGGGTCTTCTCAACCAACTCAGCCAACTCCAATTCTCGTATGATATAAACTTCCTCCTTTGCAGCTATCTCATTGTCTAGCATATCATTAGTTCGTACCAAAGAAGCTTCTAGATCCAAAGTTTTGGCCTCAAGGCGTGTTTTCAAAGCTTTTTTCTTCAAGAGCCCTTTCTTCATCTCGTAGGCTTTTCCCCTCTGCTCACGAGCGCTTCTCAACTATCGACTAATATCCTCATTCCATTTGCAAGACTTCTTCAAGTCTTCGTATCATCCTCATTATGCTCTCTTCATCTTCATCATTTTTCCTTCTTCTTCCTACCAACTCCTCCTTTGCTACCTTTAGGTCGCTTCCGACTTTCCGCTTTGAGAGAAATACTAGAGCTAGAACTTTGTAACTCCAAACCGCCTCTTCCATCTTCCTAATGATCTCGCTTTATGTTTTCTTTTATCGGACATGAGTGACTATGTACTGATGGTCGAATGGTACTTCCACAAAATAAGGTATCTTGATCTCTTTTACGCTATCCACAACCCACTAGCGATATGTGGTCTTCCATCAACACCACCCATTTTGATCAATTATCTTCCCTCTCTATGAATATGATTCCAAGATCTTCTGATCTTCCATACCTCATTACGATCTTTTTCACCAAATTCATGTATAATGAAGTTTTCCAAGTGCTCGAATCTTGTTCATTTTCTATGGATACCCCAACCGCTTTGTTGTCACCGGGTTATAGTTAATACACCCCACGACCCAATCAAAGGAACATTAGAGTATCCTCCATAATGGGTAATAACATCCATAAATCCCCAACTTGAAGACTGCCACAATACACCATCAACAGTGAGAGAAGTCAACTTTTGAGACCATTTCAAACCTCTCAAAATCTTTTCCCATGGTCCACTGGGTATATGATATTTCAACCATAAATACAACAATGGAGAACAACATAGAACCAACCTCATCTCTCTTGTGCCTCTCATGGAGATGATAAAGAACATCACCAATAATGTGAATAGGATTCCTAACATGAATATACCAATAGCGGAAGGACTCATATAATCGCCTCATTGGTTGGAAACATAACCACACCAAAAATGAGCAAAGCTAGAACAAAACTAAAGATCAATCTTCTTGAACTTTCAAACTCGATAGCTTATCTTCTAAGCTTTGTCTCGAGAATGCCTTTATCTCTAACCCATGGTGCCACTTCTAATAGGAAGAGACAAGGAAGGTACATTTTAGCCTTTATTCAATTCTTCTCCTATATTGATGAAGGGGACATCATTATTCAGAGGCCAATTAAGAATTTTTCAAACTCTTCAATAGTTGGAACAAGTTAAAGTCTTGAATGTGAAACAGAAGAGGTGGATCATAGTATTTTGCCAAAGCAATCAAAGCTCCATGTCGACATTGGTAGTTAGCAATCCGAATATTCCCGAATCTTTTCCTAAAATAAGCCCTACCGATAGGTGGAATTTTATCCTCAGAGTTACGCTTTTTCCAAATTTTTAAACTTGATATGAGGAACGTTTCACCGCTGAATCCATTCCTCCTTTTCTTACTACACAATCAAAGCTTATAAGGTTCCCTAAAATAAATTTATATGTTAAGTCAACTTATAAATGCATGCAATGTATAGTACAAATAAAAATCAAATAGAATTGGTCCACAAGGTGGCGGTCATGGTTTCAACGCTCACCCAATAAATCCTCGAATAAGGTTGGTTCTAATTTTTTTGCTAAATGTTTCTTGAGTCTCATATATCCTTTTAACAAATATTATCATCACGAACTACCACGTGGTGATAGTATTTTAAGTATACCCAAGGAATGACTTAATGGGATACTCAAAATCCTTTATTTTGAGCGGTCGGTCCGTGTTTGATATCTTAAAGAAAACTTAGAGTTATAGGCCATTTGTCCGTAAATTGATGTCCCGAACTATCATGCGGGCAACAACCGTTAAAAACAACCAACTCTAAGCCTTTGCTTTGGTCCATAAGACATTGATTCAGGACCTAGGCTACACAACCCTCTATCCTAAATGTTACCTAGAATTCGTGGTATTGGGCTTATCTATGAATCATAACCAACAAGTTCCCAAGAGCAATAATATATATCAACAAGATAATATATAAAGCGAAGAAGTAATAAGCAATGGAAAATAAATAAACATCAATAAGAAAGCAATAAATAAAACACACAAACACGTGAAGAACTAAACTAGGGTAGTCTCTAAGTCTTCCCAAAGGAAGGCTGTGTGATAACCTGTTTTTCATTGGTTATTTTAAAACAATGAAGTCTCCACCTAATTTTATTTGTTCATAAAGAACGGGAAATATAGATAAAACCCATGAAGTCGGATAGGCACAACAAGACCAAAAGATACGAATTCTGAAGTTGGTTATGCAAGGGGAAGATACCCCCCCATATCCATCGTACTCAATGGGACCGATTTAGTTCGGCCGCTTGTGTTTATATTCGCATTTCTAAGTTATGATTGAGAACCAAGAAACTAGAAAGGGTTTTTACTTTTAGTATTTTGAGTTTGGCATGTTTCAAAAACCAGCCTACGTATTCCCTCGCAATGGGAAAGTCAAAACTCCGTAGTTCTTCTTAAAAATGTCTTGGTTGGTCAGGTTGATTTTATAAGAAAAAATCGAGCTTTAGACATTTCAAATGTTTGAACTTTGACTTGTTTAGTTAGTTTGAAAATCTAAGTCTTTATTCAGATTGAAATGATATTACACACTCTTTGTAAGAAAAGAGTTTGATGATTGCATATGAGGGAAAAGAGTTGAGTGAGTTGAGTTGATTTTAAGGGTGAAAAGCATCAAACATTAGGCTATCATCTAATGATTCAAATACTAGAAATTGGACGACTAAGTTCATCCAATCGCCTACCATCCCAAAAAACTTTATTATGAAATTGGTGAAAAAACGAGGTTCGCATTTATTTATGTGTGAATAAAAGTGTTTAGCTCACGGGCTATCATCCAACAACTAAATATTTTAAATTCTATTAAATCGTCGGGCTATCATCCAACAATTTAACCGAATGTCACTACACTATATTTTTTGACGGATAGAAGTTTTTAATTTATTGGGCTATCATCCAACCATAAAGATTTTTAAGTTTGTTTAAAATTGTTAGGCTATCATCTAACAATTTAAACAAACATCATCAAAGTTTTTATGAAATTAATTTTGAAAACAAATTCAATTGAATTAATTTGATTTGAAAGTGTTTAAGAGGTTTGGTATATGGACCAGAGACGAGGTCGGGTCATGATTAATCAAGTATAAGGACTTAATTAATCTCGTGAGGATAGCTCATATCCCCAACTATGAAACCTCAGTGCATGGATATTATATGTATCAAGAAAGATTGGATTATGGTTAATCGATGCAAACTAGGCTCCATTAACTTTGTGAGAACGCCATGCCCATTCTCAACTATGAGACCCTTTTGGCATGTGAGCCAAATTGAAAGAAATGCAATTGTTTATGTTATGTGTGAAGTGCAATTGTGAATAATTCATACAAGCATACAGGCAAGTAAAGTAATTAACACACAATACACTTAACCCTTAAATAATTATTAGAATAGATCTTTTTATTTGAAAAGATTAATTAATAATTTAATCAATAATTATCAAATAATAACTATCTTGATACTAATAATTATTTAATAAGCAACATTCATTTTGCATAATTTAATAGAAATTAAATGAATGAAAAATAAATAAAATCACACAATACAACCGAACTTTAAATAATTATTAGAAAGGTTCTTTTATTTGATAAAGATTAATTAATAATTTAATCGATAATTATCAAATAAAACTATCATGACAACTAATAATTATTTAATACATCAATACAATTTATTTGCATAATTAATCAAAATAAATAAAGAGGAAAGTTAGAAATAGGTCTATTTTGAAGCAATTGGGGTGCTAATAAGAAGTCCATCAAGAAAAATCTAGGCCCAAATAAAGGGAAGTCCAATAATCCTCAGTAATCCAGGTTACCCATGATTTTAGTCACTATAGGCCAACGCTAGAGCATTAGATAATCATTAGATGAACCTTAATACAGACGGACGATAGAGAAGAAGAGAGCATGATAATGGAAGAGGACCATTCCGATTTAATAACAATTATTAGTGGTGGTACTTGTCACCACCTGATTAAGCCACAAAACACATGATAAACCAAAGAAACCTACTAAACCA